>JAUJYQ010000181.1:0-10000 GCA_033995645.1 Hemileius initialis | reverse complement strand
TAAACAAAAATTTCTCAATCTTTCTCTCGATATAACAACTAATTAGTGTAGAAAAATGTGCGAAAATTTAGATTAAACCGATTATGCAATTATATAAACATGCAAACCGTCTGATGAGTTGATTGGCCGGCCATTCATTGTTAAGAGCGATGAGAGCTCTGCCAAAACAGTTGACGAATGCTCTCATATGAATCCGAAATATGTTCGTATCCGATGTCTGGTAGTCTGATCTATGATGAAGTTCTTGCAATTGTTGGCAAATGTCTGCGTCCGGGGCCCCGACTCTGGCCTCTCATTCGATTGCATAACCAGTGCTTTCGATAATTGTTGTGCCCTTACATCGGAGTCTTCCGTTCGCACGACTGGCTCTGAGTCCGTATAAAAAGTCTAATTTTAATCGGAGCCAAACTCAGGGTTGGCTTACACTGGGATCAGTGCCATCAACGCAACTCTTCTATCAAGTCGTGGATTATATCAATCACACAAACAGGCAGTTCAGACACTGTACTGCACTTGATTTTGAAATTGGCAAAAGAAAAATAATAATAATCGTCTGTGACTTCATTTCCGGCCCAATCCTCAACCATCCAGCAAACCTATCCATCCCTGCGATCACTACTAGAATCTATCTCTGAATGATTTAAAGTCTGTTATTTTCTTTTTGTAAATCCGATCCAACGTTAGACTCAATTGAGAACTCTTTTTGAGATATTTTTTTTGGGTCTCATCTAAAGAGTAAAGTCATTCGAAACTTTGGTAATTCAATACACGATATCTTCAGACAATCAGACAATCATTGAGTTCTCAACTCTTTGTTTCAATAATTTTTTCTAAATATAAAACAACAAAACTTTTTTTTTTGGAGACTCAATTGTATCGTATTATTTGTTCTATCAATCAAATTAAGCATGGTCTAAAAATATCTTCTTTGTCGCACACTCACAGAACGATACCATCAGTCGGCGCTTTTCGCGGTCCAATTCACTGACCGCGTGTCCGCCCGGCCAACTGCCAAAGTTCTATTACCCGCTGGGCCGACCCTACTCTTCACACGAAGTCGAAACACAAATCAAACGAATTACCGGAGTGTTCGACAGATTTCCATCGAGAGTAGTCGGACGGAAGGAGTTTTCGACAGTTATGAAACTGGTAGGCCTTCCCCTCTACTGGAAGGAACCGCTATTCGCCGCTGTCCTCCAGTCGAACAACAATAACACGAAGAATGTAAATATGAACGGAAATGGAAATGACAACAATGGCAATGGTAATAACGGCAACGGCAAAAAGGATGTCATCAGTTGTGATGCGTTCGTCGACTACTGGAAAAAGTAATGACATTTCTTATGATTTATTAAATATGTTTTAAATTACTTGTAAATGAATGTAAAGTATTTTAAATCATTTATCACATGAGAGATAAGACATCTCCGAAAGGATATAATCGTTTGCCTTATATAGAATATGTAATTGAGTCGAGTCGTGTGTCGACTGTCCCGACCGTCCGATCGGAGCCCAGCCCTGGCCTCAGTCCAAAACTCATAATTTGCTTATCTATTCATAAAGAGGTTATTGAGAGTTAATTTGCTCGTTTAGATATACTCAGATAACAGTTGGCAATAGATCCAGCTAATCAGTCTTTTTAAAAGATCTCATTAAACCCAAGTAATTCAGCCTGGCAAATCTAATAGAGTGATTTTGCAGACTCATATCCACTTGCTACGACAACACGTCCCGCTTCTTCAAGATCCTGACGGTCGGTCAACGCAATTACCTGTTGCCAGAAGACTTCCATCCAATGATTCAGGATGTGATCGAGACTCACCCGGGACTGGCTTTCCTTAAGGAGGCGGAGGAGTTCCACTCGCGGTACGTGCACACAGTTGTGGCCCGAATCTTCTACTGCGTCAACAAGTCATGGACCGGAAAAATCACTTTGCCTGAGATGAAGAAGTCTAACTTCTTGCAAGTGGTCTCACTCTTAGAAGAAGAGGACGATATCAATCAGATCACTGATTACTTCTCATATGAACATTTTTATGTAATTTATTGCAAGTTCTGGGAACTGGACAGAGACCATGATTTATTTATTAGCAAGGCAGATCTAGGCAGACATAATGATGCAGGTAATTGATATTTTCGAATAAGATTGTCACTATTGCTAATCAAATGACAATCGATTTTGTTTAGCTATTAATTCGCGAATGATTGACCGTATATTCAGTGGTGCCGTCACTCGCGGTCAGACCCGAAAGGACGGTCTTATGTCTTACTCAGAGTTCGTATGGTTTCTTCTGTCGGAAGAAGACAAACGCCATCCGCGGTCTATAGAGTATTGGTTCCGATGCATGGACTTAGACGGCGATGGCTTTCTTTCGATGTATGAATTGGAGTACTTCTATAGCGAACAAATGAAACGAATGGAAGCGATTGGTATCGAAGCGCTTCCTTTCAATGACTGCCTGTGCCAGGTATGGACTACACCTTGATCTAATAATTGACAAATCTATCAAGCTTGAATTGTCATATTCCAAATGGTTAGTTGATTAGCCCATTAATGAAAATTCCTCAACAGATGATAGACTTAGTGCGACCCCAAACGAGTGGCAAAATTTCATTATCAGATCTGAAGAGATGCCGATTGACGCCTATATTCTTCGACACATTCTTCAATTTGGAGAAATACCTCGACCACGAGCAGAGAGACCCGTTCTCTGCCAGTCGTGATGAGGACGGCCTTACAATGTCTGATTGGGACAGATATGCGGCCGAAGAATACGAGATATTAGTGGCCGAAGAAAGTGCTCAACAAAACACTCAAAAGTAATTAAAAACTTTGCACACAATGTAACGAAAGACTGAAAAAAAACTAGTGAATAGTTAATAAAATAACTATTTTATAAGTTTTTTTTACCAATAGTGACCAATCATTGCATTACTTTTGACTCGAGACTAATGACTAGTTATCAGACAATTCAATGACTGACTGCTAATTGAATTAATAATTTATATTTGATTTGAAGTTTATTGGACTTTACCGGTGAGAGCGGTCTCAATGATTATGTGATCGCAAACGCCAACAAATATGGTTTACGTGCGCGTAATGTCCAGTCGGACGGCTATCCCGACGACGACTATGACTATTGCGACACTGATGACAGTGATTACGCCTATTGAGTCTCTCACTCCGAGTGGTGGTGAGGTATAGGCGGTGGTGAGCGTGTGGGTCACCGCTCTGGCCACCGGTCAGTGACCAGTGCTCGCCACACGGCCAGCGGCCAGATCGACGGCACCCACGCGCTTACGCACCGACCGAATGTCGTTTAAGTAGTATTGTATTAATATATGAATTCGTTGGACTCTTTTTACAAAAACTCTTTACTCAAACTCTTTGGACACTAAGTGAGACCACTGTTTGTCATCACATTTCTCTTCTTTTCTATTCGTTTCTATATCTCTGATGAATATCTATTTGTTTTGTGAATCACTTCTTTAAAAAAAAAAATTCTTCTCTCAAAACCTTCGGTGCCTTTGAAGTCGTTTCATATCTACTCTTGTTTTCTCTTTTATTTCTCTTTTTCTAGACTTTTATTAACTAAGAAACAAATGTTTTCCTATCAAACGATTGTACGAAATCTCAAAAAAACGAAATGTTTTTAGTCCTTATTTAATATTCATTATTCGTTTTATTGTATTTTAAATAAATGAAAAGAATTTAATTATTGTTTGAACACTAATAATAAAAGAATTTTATTAATAAAACATATGTTTTATCAGTAAACTGTCAATTGCAGCGAGTTTTCGAAGAAAAATTGAAATGATTATGGTAACTAATGAAAAGGTGAGATAATGGTTGTCTTATCTTAGAAAAGGTCTTCCTCCTCATACTTCATCATTTCCCTCTTCTCCTTCAGAACAGGCGTTCCTTTGCTGGCATTCATCAGAATAGAAGACCAGTCATTGGGTGATGACATTTGATGACTTGTTTGAGACTCGTTTGCGTTACTCTCACTTTTACTCCTCTCCAGATTGGGTTGTCTTCGGGCAAAACTGACCTTCAATTGTATACCATTGACATACTTCTGATTCATTTCATTGATCGCTTGATTTGCGCTCTCGATTGTGTCAAATGTGATGAAACCACAGCTAAATCAAAAAATAATGTTTTAATTGTGAACAACAAATGTTTGGTTACTTCTTATCGGTCTCGGCGTTGATGTTGAGAATGTTGCCGAAGATGGAGAACCCGCTCCTGAGTGTGGGCTCGTCGATGCCCCTGCCGTTGACGTAGATGGTCTTACCGGCCTGTGGTGTGTCCCGGTTCACATAATTGGCTTTGCCGTCCTTCCGCTTCTCTTTGAATGTCTCCTCTCTTGCTATCGTTTCCGGATCTCGAGAAGAAACAAAACTTTCGTAGAGAGGCTTCACTCGATTCGATGGCATGTCTTCCAATGCAACTGAAGAGACAAGAAATAAACTCAAGAATGAAATTTGAAATTAATTGCAAACCGTTGTCGTCTTCCAAAGAATGTGACACTTTGTCAAAGGGCTGATACCCTCCAGGTTTGTCGGCACCGATGCCTCTCTTCCGCTGAGTGGCTATCGACCTCTTGAAGCCCGAGTCTTGTCTCTCCTTAACGTCGGGACTTCTGATTGCGTGAATTTTTCCCGATTTAAGAAGTTTTTTGGCCACTTCTTTGGCATCGGTTCCGCTCTCAGACGAGCGTTTGATCGTCTTCTGGACGGGCTGTGGCTCCGGTTTCGGGGCTTTCATGGCCTGAAGAATCTTCTTCTGCGGTAAACAAGAAGTTGAATAATGAGAAAATCAATTGTTCAGAAAATCATTTTGAACTGACCTTTCTCTTCAACTTCTCATACTTCCTCTTAAGCATCATTTCTTCTTCGCTCAATTTGGTCGGGATTTGTATGAAAACCATAATTTGTGGCAAATATTTACTATAATTCTATACTATTTTAATTGCAATTAAATTCAATTCTATTGACAATCACTTTGTTTACAAACATAACGATCGCAAACATAACACAAATGATGTCCGCTTTGAATACGTGTTCAGTGAAGTGAACAAAACAAACACTTTTGAAGACAAGTTCTTAAGTTCTCTGTTTTGGACACTATTTTTGATTCTAAATTCTTGTCTGAACTCCAAAGTCTCAAGTCTTCGAACCATTGATAAGATAAGAGATTATTGTTTTTTATTCAACTTTTAGTCAAATGTTGACAACATTTTGGGGATAAACCCGATGAATGACGAGCTCGAACACAATTTAGCACCGATGACCTTGGTACTGTCACTATCTGGTTATGATAATTAGTGTCTTCCACCATAGGAACTGCTTTTTCCATAATTCATTGTTTACTAGTTTAGATATCCTATCATAAAGTTGAGACAAATATAAATTTCTTCAAAAAACTGAGTCATAAAAAGTTAATTAAAAGTGTTAATTAACGCGATGAACATATTGTCGAACAATTTGCAAGCTCTCAAAGCCAGACCACAATTGTGGTCAATCTCTTCGGTCGCCTCTCGATGGAGTTCTTCGGCGTCTTCGACAGGTAGACCCGCGTCTAAAGCCGAGTCGCATCCGAAACCGGATTGGATTCCCTTCAGTCGTCCAAAATATGGCACTTTTACGCAAGAAATGCCGAAAATGGAGAACCAGTTCACTAGCGATGCCTTCTTCCAGAAGTATCTCAAAAGAGTACTTCCCAAAGAAGTAAATGACATTGTCTTAATTATTTCGCTAATTTCTTACATACAATTTTTAGATGTATACCGACATTCAAAAAGATTTGACAAATTTTGGCGAACGTGTGATAACCGATATCTACGAGTATGGACTCGAGTGCGACAGAGATTTACCGAAACTGGTCCAACACAACGCTTGGGGCTATACAGTCAATGATCTTCGTGTATGCAACGGATGGAAGCAACAGAAGCGAATATCGGCCGAAGAAGGCATCGTTGCTATCGGTTACGAACGCAAATACCACGAGTGGTCGCGATTGTATCAGTTCGCCAAAATTTTTCTGTACGCTCCGTCTTCGGGTCTCTACTCTTGTCCGATAGCAATGACCGACGGCGCTGCAAAAACTATTGAAGCTCTGGGTCTCACCAATAAACCGATTTACGAAGATGTTTATCAGAATTTGACGACACGAGACCCGAACCGGTTCTATAGTTCGGGTCAGTGGATGACTGAAAAGGGCGGCGGCTCTGATGTCGGTATGTTCTCTCGGCATTCAATTATATTCAGTACTAATCTTATTGTTCGTTTATAAAGCGGGTGGCACTGAGACAGTGGCCATTCCCGTCGGTTCTGATGTGTTCAAACTATACGGCTATAAATGGTTCTCTTCAGCAACTGATGCCGACATCGCTTTGACATTAGGCAGGATTACTGACGACGAAGGCAATGTGTTGCAGGTATTATTGACCTGTTCAATTTCAAACTGATAATTCAAACTATAATCTAGGGAACTAAAGGACTCACCTTATTCTATCTGAAACTTCGGGACGAGAATCAAAGGCTTAATGGAATCGATATGATAAGACTGAAGGACAAGTTGGGCACTCGACAGGTGCCGACTGCTGAGCTCCTATTGGACGGAACAGTTGCTCATAAAGTTAGTGAAATTGAATTAAAGTTTCACCGAATGTGATAAATATTTGTATAGATGTCTGATGAGGGACGAGGAGTGGCGTCCATCGCAAATATGCTTCAGATAACTCGTACCCACAATGCGGTCGGAAGTGCTGCTGCTATGAGACGGTAAACCATCACTAACTGTCAATCATCGTTCACCAGAACATACAATAACTGTTTACACAGGATATTAAGCATTGCCAGAGATTATTGCCACCGACGCAAAGCCTTCGGCAAACACTTACATCAGTACCCGACTCATATGCAAGTTTTGGCTCGAATGGACCTCGAGGCAAAAGGCGCTTTTATGTTGGCTTTCGAGGTGATGACAGTCTTTGATATTACGAACTGACAGTCTCTCTTCAATAGAGTGTTCGCTTGTTAGGTAAACAAGAGGTGGGTTCGGCCACAGATGAAGAGCTCATGTTATTGCGACTGTTGAACCCATTGTCCAAACTCTACGTTTGCAAACAATCGATGAACACAATTTCGGAGGGCTTGGAAGCATTTGGCGGTCAGGGGGCGATGGAAGACACCGGTCTGCCAGTCTTGCTCAGAGATTCTCAGATATTTGTCATATGGGAGGGAACGACCAATATATTGTCGTGGGATGTGCTCAGAGCTATGTCCAAAACCAATGGACAACTTCTTAAGGCATTCAGATCTCATATCAGTAAACGTCTGGAATTAGCCCTCAATCACACACTCCTCAAAGAAGAGGCACTCAAAGTCCAGAATGCTGTGGATCAGGTGCTCAACATTTGCCAGAACAACACCAATATCTTGGAGGCCGGGGCCAGGGATTTGGCGTTCAGTTTGTCCCGACTGTTCATCGCAACCACTCTTCTGGAGTCTGCCTGTTCTGTGGGGTCTAACGATTTGGATGAGACAACTGCTCTCAGGTCTGACCTATAGTTCTAAGTCTGAAGAATATTGGACTCAATATATGTCTCTTTCAGATGGTGTCAGTGCCAAGACTTGTCTCCATTTGTGACAAACTTTTCGCTAAACTTGTACAACAAATTCAATATCGAAACCAATTACAAACTGGTTATGGAATCGTATGACAAGTGAACAGATCTGCCATCAGATAAGCGAAGCAATCGCTTCTCATCTTCACTACCCATACATTCACGTTATGATTGGCAGCGATGGCCTTCAGATTCTTGCGCTTCCACTGCTATCCAATACAACCATTGGTCCAATGATTCGTTGACTGTCCATAAATAACAACTCGATTGCAATTACAAAAATGAGCTTGTATGACTGAGTTTTGTACATAATTATATTTTTTATATTCTATTCTTTTGTTATCAATTTGACCAATTTACAACTTTGTTTTCTATTGAATTAATCATGTTGAATACAGATTAATATTTAATGTATTTTTTGAATGAATATTATTCTTGTCTAATCGATTGTCAATAATATTCATAACTTGATATGAAAACCATGCAATAAAGTGTCCGAACAAACGGTAATTCGACGTCATTGGTGTTCACACTGTTTTCTGATGGTTTCGAGTGTGAAAAAGGCTTATTTGGCATCTGATAAGGTGTTTGATTAATAGGCAAATAATGTCAACAGTAATAACGTTCACTTGAGTTCACTTTTACCGTTTGCTCGAACTCTATGCTTAGCATTGGTTTGGACTCATTTAGAGTAATTTAAATCGATAGCCATTTAAGTTTGACACCAATTGTAGGCCAACAGCACCCGCATAGCATAGCACAGCATCGGTGGTCAGATGAGCCAACAGATAGTCTCAAGAGATGACACACACACGTGAGTGACCTAATTGTTTGTTAGTCTGTTTAGTGTCAATAATATACGTATTAACTCTATTGATGTGTGAGTCTATTGAATGTCCAAGATTGTCAGCCAAATATAAGATTGTCACCTATCAATTTATCAATTCATCTATTTATCCTGTTTTGGCATTCATTTTGCGTCACCAAAACATTAACATTGATTAATGCGAAACATCATATAATTGACATTCATATTGACAATATTAATACCAAGATAGAGTAATAATAAAGCTTATTCATCACCTAGATTATCAATCATTAGATTAGATCGAAACTACAGTATTGCTTAGGAAATGTCTGGTATTGACATAAATAGAATTTCCTTCCATGGTTAAATGCTTAATGAATTATCTAATGCAGTGATAGCCAAGGGGTTCGCCTTTCTTTGGCTACAGGGGGTTAGGGGTAGAGTTGCGCAATAGTGCATTGAGAGCGGGTTTTACGTATTTTTAAAGGTATTTGTGTGCAAAAAACCGCATATTTAGTCAAATTCTCTAAATTCAAATTATTCAGCTTGATTATGGTTGAATTAAGTTAAATTAAATTTATTTGTAGTTAAATTAATCTTAAGTTTAGTTAATTTAGTTTGAATTTAGTTAAATTTAGGGCAAAATGGCTAAGGGGTAGTGTTGAGTCAATTTTCTAGGGGGAAAGACCATCCCTGCATCTAGTGAAAGTTAACCATAAAAATAGAAATGTTAACCATGTTAATTGTGTTGCTGTTCGTTTCTATTCGTCATCTAAACACTCAAATTAATCAAAATAACGAATTAAATGTCACACAAATAGAAGAATCGCTGCAAAGAGTTAGCGCTTCAGAAGTGCGAACAAAAACAATAACTTAAAGCTCAAAACGTTTGTCGCAATGTAAGTAAAAATATATTTAAATGATTGCGAAAGTGGGACCAAAAGTGGTCTAAATTTAGTGTCGAATATGTTTTTGTGATTCTAACAGATTGTCAGACTATTAGACGATATTTGATTACGTGTCGGGCCATCGATCGCCTATCGCAACATTAGCCACACTATTAGACCGCAAACAAACATTTAATCGTGACATTATATGCCATTATACAAGTATTACCTTGCTTAATGTTGCAATGACAGCCAATTCTAACTCGTTGAGAACAGCTTATACACCTTAGCCAAACATCATTTTCCCCCGCTTAAAGCGATAATAGGCAATTATTTTCATTGGATCGGACTCGGCTAATATGTCATGAAATCTAATCTTTGTAATTATCTTGCTTTGGGTTGATTCTATTCAATTTACAAAGTTATTCGGTATAACCTTTTTTCGGTCTATTTTCGGACTGAATATTCCAGTCCTGAGAAGAGCTAACGTAAAGTGTTGTCAAGTTTGAGTCATTCGACTCTTCAGTCTATTGAAAGACAATCTCTTCTCATAGATTGAATGTTTGTATAAGTGTGGCGATGGGTCGACCTTCCAATGAATTATCTCTAAAAATGATCTGTCACATTTTGTTTTGAATTAATGACTTTCAGCCAACGTTTCGTAACCATTG
>JAUJYQ010000180.1:0-10034 GCA_033995645.1 Hemileius initialis | reverse complement strand
GATTAATTTATTGGAAGTAATTTAAAAAATAGCTAAAAGCGAGTAATCATTTGATCTGTTAAGTGATATATGAATTAAATGTATGAAACCTTGAATTTAAATCATTGAACACATATTTATGGTTTGATCCGTAAAACTATTGGCTTTTCCACTGTTACTCAGCTCTATATCCCATAGTTTTGATTTGTTATTCATTGAAATACTGCTGTCGAGTGTCGCCTCAGTTAGCCAGGAATCAATTGGCTCTCGGTTTCACTAATTATCCATTAATCGAATCCATAACTTCCGAATTATCCCAATAAAAGTCAGGTATGTCTGTTGTCGAGGTCGTTTAACCTCGAGGTCGAGTTATAGGTTGAGCTCATATAATATTACCCTCTGTTCCAAGTTATCCACAAACTTGGGCTCAATTCTAAACCTCGTCATCAACTGTTCAAACAAACGGTTCAAATCACTTCAGACAATCAAATGGCCGAAAAGAGTGAGTTGACGAGTGTTGAAGATGTCTTGGAACAAAATATTCCAAAAGAAGAACTCAAAGAAGTGAAAAGAATATTATTCGGCAAACCTTTGCAGTAAGTGATTGATTGCAATTGTTCAATGTCATTTAATCATGTTATTCGACAACACCTCAGAGAACTGGACATATCGGACAAATCAAAGGAATTCGCGAAAAACAAGTCATTTGAAATCAAAGGCTATATCTTCACCGCACAGACTGAACAGCTTCGCAAACCCCGAGTGGTCAGAGTCGGAGTCATCCAAAACAAAATCGTTTTGCCGACGACCGCACCGCTGGCCGACCAGAGAGACGCCATTCTCAAGAGAGTGGCCGATATGGTGACCGCGGGCGCAATGAATGGCGTCAATATTGTCTGCTTCCAAGAGGCGTGGAGTAAGTCTTCTTAGTATCTACGATATGCGAGATTGTTTTGAACAAAATAAAACAAAACATAAAAGAAGATAAAAATACCAGGTATAATTCAATTTATATCAAGTCATTACATCAGTTAATCATCAATTTTAATGAAGATAAGTGAAATATTGGTTAATTCGATTCAATTAATTGTTTCGCACATTGAAAGAGAGAAAAAAGAATAAGAAAAGAAAATTACTGGGATTTCATATTCTTTTTGTTTTGTTCAAAACAATCTCGTAATTTGATGTTAACAATGTGCACAACACCTACAGCGATGCCCTTCGCTTTCTGCACCCGAGAAAAGTTGCCGTGGGTTGAGTTGGCTGAAAGCGCCGAGAATGGCCCGACAACCAAGTTCTTGCAGGAGGTCTCCATTCTGTTATTGTTCTTACACTTAAGTACTAACCAATGCATTTACCTTTCCATGCTAAGTTGGCCAAATTGCACGATATGGTCATAATATCGCCGATTCTGGAAAGAGATGAGACAAATGGCGATACGATATGGAATACAGCGGTTGTCATCTCAAACACGGGTAAAGTCATTGGAAAGTCACGAAAGAATCACATTCCACGGGTCGGAGACTTCAATGAGGTTTCTATTATAATATTTAATTTGACTTCTGAAATGAAAAATTATGACTGAATTCAATTTGCAGTCGACTTATTACATGGAGAGCACTCTCGGACATCCAGTATTCGAGACAAAGTTCGGCAAAATAGCGATCAACATCTGTTACGGTCGACATCACCCGCAGAATTGGCTGATGTATGGCTTGAATGGCGCGGAAATAGTGTTCAACCCGTCGGCAACAGTGGGCCAATTGAGTGAACCCCTCTGGCCAATAGAGGCGCGCAACGCCGCGGTGGCCAACCATTACTTCACGTGTGCCATCAATCGCGTCGGAACGGTAATCCTCTCTTCATTCAAATAACATTACTTATACTGATTCAAACCCAGGAAATATTTGCGAATGAGTTTACATCAGCCGATGCAAAGCCGGCCCACAAAGATTTCGGCCACTTTTATGGTTCCAGTTATATCGCCGCTCCCGACGGCTCCCGCACTCCCGGACTATCGCGAGTGTCCGACGGAATATTAATCGCCGAAATGGATTTGAATTTGTGTCGTCAAGTGCGCGATCACTGGGGCTTTGCGGTCAGTGATCGGACACATTTTTCAATAAATTGTTCGCTAAATGTTTGATTTGATTAATAGATGACTCGACGCTTGGATTTGTACTCAACGGAACTACAAGAAGTGGTTAAACCAGACTTCAAGCCATTGGTCATTCGTGAAGATAACTAACGTCTTCCACTACCAACAAAATTGTTTCCAATAAAGTGATTCTTCTAAATGTTTATTATGAGATCGATTGACGTAAAAGTATTAAAATATTGACTTAAATAACAACAAATAAATATTTATAAACTCAATATAAAAACGAAGAACCGGTCGAAGAGATGGCCGAACCCTCCGCGGTCTGAGCATTGAAACTTCGCCGCTTTCTTTGACAATACAAGACTCCCAAAAGAATTATTATTAAAATAAGCAAACCTATAGAGACGGCGACCATAGCCCAGGCCAATGTGGCGTACGGCCGATCGGTAGTCGTCAGCGGTTGGCCCAAAGGAAGACCGCCGTAAAGGTTAGGCAAATGCTTAGACCAGAACTGAGCCTCTGATTGACGGTAAGCCCTCTCCGGACGTAAGTCATTGTCGATTCTTAAATATTCGAGTGTCTGTCCATTGAATCGTTTCCATCGAGGAAATTCATAGTATGCGAATTGTGGTGCAAACCTGTTGACAACGGACATGAACTTGCATGTTAGCAAATTATAAATGCGTATATAGTATATAGATATTCATTCAATTCTCTATCAGACACTATAATATAGAGTTAAATCTGATGAAAAAGTTTTTTTTTCGATGGTTGAGACCAAACAATGGATTTGAATAACTGATTTGAATTTGAATCTTGGACTCACAACTCACCCGAATTTAACAAAGTCTGTCCACAAACTTAAGAGTCGTTCCCTGACTTGTCTTTCCTTGCGATTCGGTCGACCCAAAGAACTGCCTTTGAGATCGAAGAGGTAGAAGAGTTCGTCGCCGTGACAGACGCCGGTGTCGAACATCTTCTGCGAACCGCTGTCAACCAAGAGGTCGACCAAACTGTGGCGACCCTTATATGCGAACAAATACATAAACACCGAGGCGTCCGAGTGTTGGGAATAGAGTTTGAGTGTTCGGTCGACACACGAGTGGTAGAGTGCGTCCGAACTCATCTGAACGAACAGAACAAACAGAACCACAGTTGTGAGCAATGCATGCGAGCGATCCAACACTTACTTCGATGAATCGGCTGCCGATGTCCGACACATTCATTAAGTCAACTCTATTGAAGTACTTAAACAGAATACTTTGAATCAATTCTTTGCTTTTGGAGCCCTTGAAATGAGTGGTGGCCTCCAAGAAGTTGACCAAAACCTTCTTCTCTAAGCCCATCGGATCGGTTCGCAAACGCTGATTGTATGCTAAAACTGTTCGGTGAAAAGCAATGCAAATCAATTGAAACTCATTATTTGATTTCCAAGATAATAATTTTCGGTAATAAGGAATTTTCGGAATACTAACGAGGGTAAAAATAAGAAGTTTCATTTGTGTTTATGCCCATCATCAAGGGAATTTTGTGGAAATTTCCCTCTAGTAGTAGTTTATGTGGGTCATCAGGAAGAAATCGATTGGAACCCGTCCGCTCCACTACTGGTGCCGACCGTTGCGGGAATTCCCCGAAAATCTAGTTTTTTAATATTCAAAAAATAGAAACTGAAAATCGGGCTAAAAGTGGGTGAAGACATGCCTTTCCTCTACTCTGGGCTTTCAAGAGTTGTGTGAAAGGCGTTGTTCGCAGACATTGGACCAAGTCAATAGTGGTAAGTGTAGGACAGCCCACACTCTGTGCCACTTCGCGAGCGAATGCCAGCGGAGATCGTTCGAGAGCCCAATCACAAAGGGCTGAACCGCTCTGTGCTATCGCGCGAACGAACAAACCTAAGATTTAATCGAAATTAAATTGAATTTAATAATAAAATGAGTAAACACGGAGTGAGGACTGGCGTCGCACAGATTGGCACTAAAGGAAAGTTCATCTCATCGTTCATCACAACAGATCATGAATTTAATGACTGTTTGATGAACGATTGATCAAGCTCAATTATGGTCATTATAACTCACCTTGCGACAGCGGCGATATTATGTGGTATATAACGGATGCGGCGCCTGTTTGGTAGACCGAACATTAAAAAAAGGCAAACAAACAAACTTGGCTAATTTCATAAATATATAATTGGTTTTGAAAATCTAGTCAATTGAGAGTCGGCACTGAATTTTCAAATTATATGCAATGAATTGGCATTTCTTTTCGGTTTGATTCAAATGAGAAATGTTTGAAACTATCTGAACCATGCATTACAACATTGACATTGATATTGACAATGAGCACAGACCTGATCCCTGACCGAAGATTGTCACAGAATTTGGATCGCCATTAAACGAAGCGATATTATTTCGAACCCATTCGAGGACCAGCTTCTGGTCATAGAGACCCCAATTTCCTGATGCGATATCATCTTCAGTGCTGAGAAACCCTGTTATCAAATAGATTATTAAACCAAATCAGACACACATTCTGTCTATTATTCTGTAAATTATTCGTTTTCAAACTTGAATTCAATGCTAACATAATAGCAAATTAATTCTAATCACATCACAAAGAATACTATAAAATCAGAGGTAAAGATATGATGAATACTGACCGAGAATACCGACGCGATAGTTGAATGTGACGACAACCACATCCCTGTCCAGCAACAGTTCGGCGCCATATATGGCACTATCGCCGTTCTCGAATGACTCGGCTATTTAGGCAATTGAAGAGTGTACTTGTTAACATTCAATTCTTACGACACTTACCCTGAATATATACCATTACTGGGAAGTGGCTCTTTCTCTCCACAGTGTTCGGGTGTTTCTGTTTGATTATTAAAATCATAGGTCAACACATCATATATTGGATTTCACATTGGTTATTATTTTATCTTGAACACTATGCTTTTGCATATAGAAATATGTTTACGAATGGAAATGACATAACTTTTGATTCAAATATAGGTTTGAATGTTACAGACCCTAAAAGCTGGTGCATAGACGTTAAGGAAGAGACAATCTTCGCTTCCGATTTGGTTGCTTCGGGAGTCGTACTGCGGACACATCGACTGAAAGTTTGTGGCGTCCAGTAATCCTTCCCAACCCGGGTGGGCAACGGGTCTCTGACGGGTGTGAAAGTGGTTTTCAATCGAGTTTCAATCAATCAAATCATACTTTGAATCGCAAGCCTTCCAAAGGAGGCGCCGCGTAAGGAATGCCGAGAAAAGCGAGCGCTTCCTTGTTCTGTGCGCTTCGGATTCGTAGTCCTCTGACTCGACCCGGAGTCAAATCAATTTCGACGAATTGATGAGTTTGGGAACAGACATATCCAATTAGGTGCAGCACAAGTAGCGAAAAATGACCCACATTTACGACTGGCATCACTCCGATTGTTCACATAGTTCTTAGTCATTCACATCAAGAAATTCTTCATCGGTTTCAATCGCAACACTTATTTTATACTAATTCGATAATCATATGTCGAATAGCGATGGAAGTGAACGGCAAAAGACAAATATTTGGGAGTTGTTGGCAAACATCGCACATAAGTCACACATAAGTAGTGTCAGACAAGCGTTGGACAGATTGCGAATGCAAAGTGTGGCAAATCCGGGCCCACTATTGACTCGAATAAGTCGTTAAACACCTGAATGTTTATAATTATCAACAGTTTTGCTCAGATATTCTCATTTCTAAATCACTTTTATCTAAAATTTTTAGTGAAATTAAGTGTAAATTGAGTTCTAGAGTGTAATTAAGGAAAACATCGATTCCTTCAAAAGTTTGTACACTAGAAGTGATATTTTGTTCGAATTCAATGCAAAACATGTTTTGTTTTCACAAAAATTGAATGAAACGATAGAAAAGATTTTGAAATGTCCTGAAAGGCAGACCATAACAGACCGGATGGGGAGATATGCTATGCTTCGCACCATTTCTCGCGACCAACGCTTCCGACAAACAATGAATTAGACGACTGAAGGCTTTCCACTTATTTTACATTAATACTTTTTCTTTATTTCATCACTGAATCAGTGAAATGGATAACTGACTCATCAATGACTGACTCATTCCAATCGCTTACCACTTACTCGAAGACTGTCATCACTGATCACTCAATGGCTTCTTCTGGAGACGACAATAAACAAATCTGTTCGATGAAAAACATTTATTGGGTCAACAGATCAGTCGAACAATTGTCACAACTGTTAGCCTAAGGCCTCGTTTCGCGTCTGACTGACCCTTAGGGCCAAAACGTATCAATCATTTGTATAAATTCCTATAAAAACGATTGTCGTGTATGTAATTAATGGAATGATTACCACAATAATTACTAATCGATTAATTATCTCAATATTGGATATCTGATGAAAATGTTTGAGCGAAATTGTGCGATTAGGCCCTGATCAAGGTCAGCGTGAGACAGTGAGACAAGGTTGATTGGCTCTGCTAATTGTACCGAGAATTCGATTGAATCGAAGAATTGGCAAACGATTTGACGAAAATCACTATTATTTTAATGCAAAGACGTAAATAAGTATTTAATGTCTTGAGAAATAAGCCAAATCCGAGGTAAGTCTTACATAGAGACGCGTCGCCACTCAAGTTTCTATCATGGTCATTTCAAATCGAGTCTTAACTATTTATTAATCGAGGCCAAATTGACCAATCGGTGATCACATCTGAACCTTTGAACAAATCATTTGTTATCTTTTGTTCGGACCGATGAGAGACGATGTATGACTTGATATTTCGCACCGAAGCTGAATCTCTAATGAGAGTGCAATTGTGCAAGGTGATGCCAAGTTAATGAAGGTGAGCAAGGTATTGGGGCGATCGAAGCAGTGGTGATGGAACGGCAATACTCGTCTGCACTACACTCATACCCATCGGCCAAATATCTATTTATAATTCGTGACCAAAATCTTGAATTTTGTCCATTAAAATAGACTCAATTGGTGTGCAAACCGATCGGAAAACCCGAAACTATAGGCAATACGAGAGTCGAATCAAAGTGTTATTGAATCAAAATGTATAAATCGAAACATGACTTCAATTAGTGCTTAATTGGAAGCCATTCTACTGTCAGATCAGAAGCAGTCGTATGTCATAAAATAATTACAATTTTATCGATTGTAGTTATATTCGAAATACGAAAGAACTTCTAATCAGAAGTTAAACTTTCAATACTTTTGAAAATAGAAAACTCGATATAAGTTAAGGCAATATCGAAGTGAAGGCAGTCTTGGAGTGAAGTGGCGTTCAATTGCTTTGAAGACGTCCTTCACTTGAGGTTTGTTAACAAACAAACAATTCAAAGACTAATAACTAATCTAATGCTTAAAATCTCTTCAAACTTCTTATTAAGCCTTTGGAGGAATATATAGAGACTTATGCAACGAGTAGTGACGACAAGGCCTCCAAAACCAGTGCTGAGGTATCCATAGCTGAGTGTGAGAATCAATTGGACTGAACATCATTTGAAAGCATTAAAGGCATTAAAGCTTTGGATTTTCCGCAATCGCTTTCAAGTCTTTGGTTGTCTTTCAGGGCCACTCTTCAGCCCTCCTCAGACCTGACGTCAGTCAGTCAGTCAGTCAGCGCTTCTTTTGTCGCTCGCGAACCACAAATCTATTGCAATATTATTTTTATGCCCATTATTCTTGTCTTAATGTGCTCGGAGTCGGACAGTCCGTACTCAGCACCTCATTCAGTGTCAGTCCGTCCGACAACTCAAACAAAACAACTTTTTCTCCGATCCTCAACACTCCGACCAATCGAATGGCGTTTACTTTCGACTAAATTTTAAAATTAATAACATTTTTTATGGGATTCGTTAAACTTATGGAATATAAGGACCAGAATATTAATGATACGAATGTCACCCTTTGATAGTTGGATCGACTAATGGATCGGCTGTTCTGGCGCTCAGCTCTGGACTGGACTTTCCATTTGCAACACTTCTCAATACTTCCCTTTCGCTCGCAAACCACTCATCACTGATCACAAAGTTTTCACTCGAGTCTGTGATCACATCCACTAATCGATTATGGAATGCAATCATTGATAAAATTCTTGAATAAAGTGATCTTTAGTTTAGTGTCAAATCAAAAGTATATTTGGTTTTTGTTTTGCTCTTTGAATGTGTCGACAAAGAAAAGTTGTTTCAATCGATTGAATAGTGATTATCATTGAGTGTGCAATAAGTGATTCGAAGCAAATGTTTGCGACAAATGCCGAGTCTTTAGACCAGTAAGACTAAGAGCAAGATCAAGACCAAGAACTATATCAAGTTCAAGACCAAGTCTGCGATAAATGTCTTCACAAAATAGCAACTATTTAATGCAAAGCACATCCGAAAGCAATTTAAATAGTATTGAATGCATAACTCACTTGTCTTTGGCGTCCAATGTCTGTACGAACAGAACTTTGACCACAACTTCTGTTGTCAATAGTCTTCGCGATTCTTATTCTTATAATTTCATTACCGGTCTATCACTCGACATATCCAACACAAGTGATACCAATAGTGAGAATCTCCAGTCGTCTTCATCTCCATTGATGTCGAGCTCTTCCAACCCTCTGATCCTGACGTTGGAGGCGCCGAATGTCAACCGAAATGCAGTCACATCTCCGATACCTCCACTGATTCTGCCCAACAATGGCAGCCAATTCTCTCAAACCGTTTCGCAACCAACCGCTCAACAGAATATTCATATCGAGACTGTCCGACAGAGTGAGTCCATCGGTCAGTCGCTCTCTGACCACAACCCCTTACCAACCACTCTGACCGTACACTTCCTTCGGCTTTCAGACAGACCTTATCTCAAAATACTCGAACAGCCGACTAATCGAATCAGATATCGGTATAGGAGTGAAAAGGGCTCTCATGGAGGGCTGACGGGCGAAAACAGCTCTCAGAACAAGAAGACCTATCCATCTGTTAAGGTTCGACATCACTGTTCGCTATCTTTTATTAATCATCACTTATTCAAAAGCTAGAAAACTATCACTCATCCACTCAGGTCTACATTAGAGCCAGTCTTTACACCAATGAGGAGAGGCCTAAAAGTCATGTCCATAAGCTGATGGGTCGCCACTGCAATGAAGATGGTCACTGCACTGTTCCCGTGGCCGACAACAAAATCGCAACGTATAATAACGAATATTTTTTTCTGGTTGTATAATTAATCCGATTGTATTGGATAGGTTTCAGAATCTGGGAATTCTGTTTGTCGGCAAAAAGGAAGTGCCGGACATCTTGTTTAGGAGGAAATTAGATGAAATCCAAGCGATCAACACTTCTTTCATCGCTGAACATCAGTTGTCTGATGTGGACAAACAGCGAATACGGGAGGAGTCGGAGAGAGACGCGAAGGACATGAATCTCAATTCAGTGAAGATCTGTTTCGAAGCGTTCGTCTACGAGAACGACATGACTTATCCGGTGTGTAGTCCTGTGTTCTCGCGTCCGGTCGCCAATCAAAGTGAGTTCCGATTATTTATTCATTGATTATTCAAATATATTACTAATAAAATAATAATAATCGTGAAATCAATCAGAATCTCCAGATTCGGGTGAATTAAAAATCGTTCGGATCGATAAATACAGCGGACCGGCAACAGGTCTGTCAGATTGGATTCAATTGACATTTCCTCTCATTATTATTTACACTGAAAGGCCTTTCATTTAAATTAAAATATCATTATTATAATGATATTTTTGCGATATTTGAATTATAATTTCGCAGAAGAAGAAAAACACTATTGTCGGTTCAGATATGAAAAACAGGTTCTTTAATAATATGTATAAATTTGTGTTTCATTTTATTAGTTTTGTTGTGAGGGCTATAGAATAATCTGAAGATTATATCCACATTGAATAGGATTTGTAAATATATGATTCG
>JAUJYQ010000179.1:0-10042 GCA_033995645.1 Hemileius initialis | reverse complement strand
TGGTACATTCACTGCCCTCACTGCCCAACGATCACGACCCACCCGAACACCTCCTCCAGACCATTCACGACCACAAACTTGGCGTCAACTGCATGGACATCAGCGAAGACAGGTCTCTATTGGTCACCGGTGGAGAGGACTCCATCGTTCGTCTCTTCAGCACATTGTCTGATCCATGCGAATGTTTAGGTGTCCTCGAGGGTCATCAGGTCTGTGCCTTTTGTGTCCTACTATCTGTTATTCTTTGAATTTAACAATGTCTTGGACTTTCGAGATTCGGATTCTTGATAAACATAAAATTCTAGTTCTCATTTGTCATATGTTTATCATCTGCGATCATTTAGAATTACTCAAAGAATATTCTAGAACAGAATTTAGAATAACAGTTCTCAATAAAAGATCACTAAACTGGGTCTATTAAAAAACTTGCTAGAGTTACATCTCGTGCTGTACGATCCATAAACACCTAGTGATGACCGGATCGGCTGATCATACGATTCGGGTGTGGAGTATAGAGAGCGGCGAATGTATTGCCACACTTTCGGGCCACACATCAGTGGTCAACCACATCGTGTGTGAGTCCCGATTCATTTTGTCCACTTCTTACGATAAAACGGCCAGAGTTTGGACACTTTATGAAAATAACAACGACTTTTGTATTCAGATATTAGAGGTATTATTTGAAGACAAGTTTCAGTTCGAGTCACTCATCACTTGTCACACCTCGGTTAGGGTCATAAGAAAGCGGTCACTCAGATAGCGATGATCGCAAACGATGAGCTTATGCTACAGAACGGTCACATTCATCCGATGGATCTGCTTATCACCACTTCGACCGATGCCACTGTCCGGACCTGGTTCTTGGCGAGTGGTGAGCGCCATAAGGTGATGGTCGGCCACAGAGGGGCAGTCAATTGCCTTGCGCTCGACCCGCACAACAAACATCACGCATATACCGGTGGCGCCGACGGACTGATCAAGTGTTGGGATCTCATAACCGGTGAACTCATAAGAGATCTTAAGGGTCACGAAGACACCATTCTCTGTCTCGTCACACACAAAAGAATACTCTATTCTGGCAGTGCTGATCACACGGCGAGGGCCTGGGCTATTGAATATGGAGAATGTACCAGAACTTATTGGAGGAATGCGAGCTCAGTCAGCTGTGTCCAGTACTTCAACGGGATAGGTATGCAAGTCTTGTTCTCGAGTATACCACTAACACCTACACCACTATTGGTCAGTGTTCACCGGCGGCGCTGACTGTAGTGCTCGTCTATACGATGCCAACTCGGGTACACTCAAGAGGACGTGTATCGGTCACATCAATGCCGTGTCGGCACTCAAAGTAATTCTTCGATAACTTAGCATAGAATCTTGGCTCATTAACATTGAATGTCCTGCGCAAAGGTAGCACCTGGCAAAATGTTCACCGGTTCTTATGATGGAAAGATATGCGTTTGGGACTGCACTGGCATTACAGCCGACACTGTGTTTGGCAACCGAGAGGAAGTCGACACAGACTCGGACGACGCACACGAAGACAGCGTCAATGTGCAGAATGCTGTCAAAGCCCTCGATCCTTATATCAGGACATTTCGATAGATCGCGTCAAAGGAGAAGATTGGATGTGATTGAGTGCCAAACTAATTAAATACATTTTCTTTTGATTTGAATATAATTTAATACAATTCTCAGGAATTTTTATTAATTATTTATAAAGCAATCGATTTACAAAACTAATGGGCAATAAAACAGACCATTTAATCATTTGATGCCTGGTTTCAAACTGGCGAAAACTTTATTGGCTCTGAGCTGAGCGCACATATCCTGCAGGAAATTGCAGACATAATTGTCTTTTTCAGACTTTTTGGATTCAAAAACCACAGTCAATGTAATTCTGGGATCGGGTCTTATCAAGAAATAAGTGGAATTGAGTTGAGGGTCGAACAGAGAGATCACAGTATCTGTTGAATTCAGTTCTTTGAATCGGTTGTTCATTATCATGATGAGAGGCGGCAAATGGTTCTTGGACACCTCGGATGGGTAGCTGAATATAACAGGAACTGAATCGATGCCTTTGGGAGTTTCAAATGGTCGGTACGGGGAATAGTAACCGAAACCTTAAATCAGTGATCAAAAGATTCACAATTAGTAATTTAGACTACTAATCGCAACAACTAATTATTGTTTTTAGTTCTTGTATAAAACTTATTTTACATTTATTCTAATTACTATAGCAATTAGTATAGCATTGTTTTGGTGCAATAATCAGTTAACAAAAAGCTGAGATCACATACCCCGGTAATCATCACATCCATGGCTATCAAACACGAGTGACACGAACTGAGCGTCTACTTTGCGTTGGAAGGTCTGAATCTTCTGAATGAAGTCCACAGACTGTTTGCTGCAAACAGTCTTCACATCGTTCGGACAGTGATTAGATACTTGCTTGCTCAGAGTTTGGTAAAAATATAAACTAAAACAGAAATTTTAATCTTATTACTAAGTTATTAATAAGTTATTAGTCACCAATTGAGTTGAGGACATGTCTTACCTATATTTACAAATTAGTGTCGATTTAATTCGACACAACCATTGGTAAAGCGGAGGAATGGTTGTAGTTCTTAGAATAGAGTTACGCCTCTGCGGAGAGTCTCGGTTAAGTGCCATCTGAGCCCAAGTACTCAGTTTGGTCTGTGCCTCGTGTAAGTCGAACAGAGCTTTGAGGAAACGGAGGTTTGAGATGTCTGTCTGGGCTCTCATCAAAGCCATGAGTGCATCGCATTCCAGATTGAAACTGGTTTTGATGGAACAGAGGAATGGATGGTGAAAGTGGCCATAGTTTGTATTGATTATGTCGTCCAAGTTAACGATGCACTCATCGAAAAGGCAAAACTTCTGACCGGCGACAACTGTGATCTTCTCATATATGTCCATCATTTCCATCCGGGCCTTCACGTAATGGAAGAGATGACCGCAAAGATGTGAAGCCAATCGGTCTAACGCTTCGTAAGTGGCTTTTATTGGACTATTGGGCAGTGACTGAGAGCTGACATTCGCGTGACTATGACTTGAGGGCGATATCAGAACCGATGAGAGCGAGGCTGCGATCGACAGAATGCTCGAAGAATTGGAACCAATGTTTGACGAACTTGACTGACAAGTGATGGACTGATTGGAACTGGCATTGAGAGTGGGTGTGCCCGGAGTACTGGTCTGCTTGAGTTCATGGCTCAGACTATTCCCTCTGTCCTGAAGTCTCTCGAACTCATGCTTCAGCGCCTCATACATCACGCGAACACTGTGGCCACGGATGTCATTACAATCATATTCTTAAATTAATTAACTAATAACTAACCCATCTTTGCGGAGGAAACTTTTGGGTGCCAAGAAGTGAAGGTTTGTGTAGTTCTTGTCGGCCAACGCCAACTGAGCCAATCCGGTCATCATCGACGACAAGATCGACGACTGGCTCTGTTGTTGGCGCTGAGAGTCGCGCCACTTCTCCACCGATTCCTTGGCTTTTTCCCACATAAACCATGACATGTATCGGAAGTACTGTTCCAGAAGTGTCTGGTGAGTGGCCATCACATCGCTGTCACCCATCGTTGTTATGTTTTGAGGCACTTCTAATGCAGACAATCAGTGAATTCAGTGCAACCAATGAATGGCAGTCACTGTTCAATGGATTGTTCATTGGACTGGTTATCAATAAAGTTTGTTATTGACGAAGACCTTCATCAGCCAAAAGGGCATAACCTACTCATCTAAAGAACAGGAGAGATGTCTTTTTATTGTTTACTTGCGATTAGTTGCAGGAAATCAGTGAAATCACATCTAAAAATAAACTAAACCTTTGTGTAACGACTTGTTAGCCATCGGATCAAACAGTTGTCGATATCGAAGATGTCCCGGTTGTCAGTGTCAATGATAGCGGTGGTGGCGTTGGTGTTGGTCCAGTGTTCGGCCGACAATGTGTTGACCAATTTCTTCAATACGGTGGGCACTGCTGGCTGTGTGATCACAATCACTCCCAAACTGACCTCCGATTGTCTCAACGCCTTCGATGACGAGTTGCGCGACAGACCCAAAGACGAATCAGACAAAAAGGTCGGTAATTGAACTGATAATAAAGACATTGTTGTCATTGGTCATGTCTATAGAGCACCTGCTGTGCATATCTCCGTCTCGAGTCATGTGTGCTGAAGATCTCAGAGAAGGAGTGCGGAGAAGAAGCCAAATCTGCGGCCAATACCTTCCTCAACAATATCGGCCGAGGAGTTACGTCTGACGACTGTGTCGACTATGGTTTCATCACTTGCATAACGATTTTTCAGTGGGCTATTGCAGGCGCGGTAGTGCTCGCGGTGTTGTTCCTCCTGTCCTGCATCTGTTGCTGCTGTTGCCGTCGCTGAGGGCCGTCCACCGGATCACATGAAGTGCTCTCAATCTACAAGCTCATTTTTAATCTCAATTTTAATTTTAATTATGTTAACTGCATTTAT
Organism: Hemileius initialis; assembly: GCA_033995645.1. Classification (NCBI taxonomy): domain Eukaryota; kingdom Metazoa; phylum Arthropoda; class Arachnida; order Sarcoptiformes; family Hemileiidae; genus Hemileius; species Hemileius initialis. The sequence goes on along the minus strand of JAUJYQ010000179.1, from coordinate 5,534 downwards.
TCTTATTTTAACCTTTCTCTCGAAAGGCCAATCATCTGCATAAGTGTATGATTGTTGGCTAGTTTATGATAATTTGATAATTTGAATCTTGTTATTTCAGACCTATACCCCTTTGCCACTCACTAGACATTCCCTACTATTAGCCATCATTGTCTATAATTTGCCAAATCATTTGATACTCCGTCAGTGAGCATCAATTTCGTAAATATCTTGCTAATAATTACCAAATCACATTACTAATACTCTAGTAAATTGTATGCCATATTTGAACAAATCCTGACAAACTAACGATAGTTCCATTTTTGAGTGCTCACATTTATGTAGGAGCTGTTCTAGAGCTAAAAGCACCGCTCCTGACAATAATTTTTTAATTATATCTTGGAATCTTGTGGAGCGATGGCTCAACTCAATTGTGTTGTTCACTAACACATTCTGTTTTACCTTTACTTTACAATATATAATATAATACATTCATATTTTTAATACTAATACCAATACTCTGTGATTATAAGCATTCTAGATAAGTTAACTGATCTTTTATGTGAATCTCTCTTTCATTCACTTTTAGACAATTTTTTGTTGTATAGAATCTGACCCTAAAAGTAATGCCAATGATAAGTGAGGTCTTTTATTAAATGTAAAAATGACTTTATTGAAGGCACTCATGGATTGAAATTTATATGAAAAACACTTTGAGTTTATATCTTAAGTAATGGTGGAATGCATTTATGCAATCGTTTTATTAAATAAATTAAAATTTGTTTCATTTTATGTAAAAAATATATTAAATAATGCAATTAAACAAAACTTAAAACATGACTTTTTAGCTAAAGGCGAGGCTTTATTTGTCGCCAAATCCACTGCTGGGACTCGTCATTGGGTCGGCAGTCGGACAGATGCACTTTCCCGGCCTCGGCCTCGAACGTCAGACACAGACCTTTCCGGCGATATTTCATCTTTTGTGTCTCCTGTGAGTGACAATCGTGTTATATAACGTTTGCATTGCTTAGAGTAGTACCGATTTCGCTGAGATCTGTTGCAGGCAGTTATCTCAGCGATATCGCTACTCATTCGCGGACATACCTGGTCATATTCCCACGGACCGTCAACAGTGCCTAACTTGCAATAAATGAGAGTCATTTTATCGCGATTAGCGTCGATACACCGCTCGCCCAAACCCAACTGTCCTTTCTCATTAAGTCGGAAGAGCTGATTGCCGCCGTGGCCGTGGCAGTGAGACAAGGAGACCGTCGATGGCGGCTGTGAGCCACCCGAGTCGAGACAGGTGCCGGTGCGGATGTGCCGAATTTCGCCCCATTTGACGTTCGCTGGCAGACGCGGGAAGTTGTGGAACACATCTGAGGCGTGATTTCGGACAAACCAATCAAATGACTTGCACTTCAAGCGATCCTTTGATTGATTTTCAGAACATTTAAAACATTGTGCGAAGTTTTGATATCAACTGACCTTAAGCTCGAGTTGTTTGGTAATATCGCCCGCATCGTAGAACTGGGCCATTGGTTCCCGAGCGTAGAAATATTGTTTGTACTGTTCATCGAACCAAACATCGATAACCCGCTTATAATTGGTCAGAACTAGTGGTCCCTTCCTTTTGTTGGCCATTGAGCCAAAGTTGTAGGGCATAAATGGTCTGTAGATATGTCCGACGCGAGAACAGGGCACCCATTTGAGGTGACCGCCGCACTGCCAAACTTTGAAAGATAACTCAAAGTTCTCTCCGCCCCACACCAACAGTCCCGCGTCATAACCACCCAATTCAGTGAAGAATTTTTTAGATATAGCGAACAGTCCGCCCGCATGTGTCGGCGAATCGTAAGGCTCGGAGACGCGATGGGATTTCAAGTGCTCTTTCATGTCCAGTTCGATCTCTTTGTAGAGCATTCCTGTGAGACAATGACATCAGACAAACTCGAGACACAATGCAATGCAATCCAACTCTTACCCCATTCCCAAATTCCTCTGAAATGCTGGTCATTGCGTGAATATACAGGTCTGTACTCGAAGTTATTCGAGTCAATGCCATCAATAATCGGAACGGTCATAGTGTGCGAGTCGAGTGCGATCGGTGCCAGGAGTGGTACTAACCAGTTGGTGTTTACTTCGCAGTGGGCGTCCAAAAAGACTATCACTTCGCCCAAAGCCTCCTCAGCTCCTCGCGACCGGCTTCTTATCAAACCGGATCTCTCTTTGTTACGAATGAGCCTAACTTTTCCAGTTCTGTCAGAAAGAGTTTCACCGGAGAGGTCACTGTGTTTGTCAGGCGACCAGTTTTGGTCGAATTCACCGAAATGTTCCATAATATAGTCGTCGAGTTGGCCTAAAAACAAATGTTAAGTTGCATTGAAGTAAGGACTGAGATCTACCTTTGAGCGGCTCTTTATCACTGTAGTCGTCGACCAAAAGGACTTCTCTCAGGAATTTTTTGGGTGATCGCAGCAAAACTGAGTGAACTGTTCTCAACAAAGTAGTGAAGCCTTCGTTATGGAAGACAATAACTACCGAAGCGGTGGGAAGTTGTGTCGGATACTGCCAATACTTGCACTCTTCATGCCGAAGGTCGGGCACAGTTCGGTCCATCGGAATGTGTTCAGAGGCAACTAAATTCATTCCGTATTCATTCTTCTTGGCATTCACTTCATTCCAGTCGATACCCTCGCCGTCCAATAGATATTTATGGCCATCATCTCCAGGACGAGGATTTGCTGATTCGGCTGACAACCGAGTGTTCGACGGCTCAAAGTTGCCCAGAACCTGGTCCTTGAAAACAGGTATCATATGGTTGAGTTCGGGTCTGGCCACTTGGTTGCCGTCATTTAGCGGCCAGTCGTGCGCCCGAAGCCGGTCGGCCTGTGGCTCCAGACCAAGATCTGTCGAGCGGTCGACTTGTGCGGGCATCAATGTAATGATTAGGAGGACTATCACTAAGATCAGGAATATGGCCAATACGGGGGTCGACACCCGTCGGAACCCAAAAATTCTGAGTCGACGTGGAATCAGAATATGAATCATGTCTTGAGAGGAATGTCTGAAGTGAGCAACACTTCAACTATTGATGAGTTGCTGTCGAGGCGACAAAGAGTCTGCTGTCGGACATCGGGTGAGCCACTGCGGTGGTCACTCAGCGATGACAATGAAAGACAATACAAGAGTTTGAAGACTTTTAAATTGCTTTATGTTTTGGCTCTTTGGCCACAAATGACGTCCAATAGACCGATGCATGTCTTGTGACAACTGGTGAGCGAAGACTTGACTCTGAGATCTGTAAACAAAGTGAACGAAGAGGAACGTACTGTCACTGTCACCGACCACTGACCACTGACCACACTGTCAGCTATGCTATCGATCGGCAGTCACCACAAACAGGCGGTAATCAAACTAATCAATTGCATCACTAATGCCAACGCCGGCCACACCCGACCCGCCGTAACGGCCATCGATACCACTATCTTTGAGAAGTTGACACAAATTATTAAAGTCTACGAAACAGTGATCAACACTACCGAAGGCGAGACCGATCAGACAACAAACACATCGTTAGCGGCAGCAACGACAACGACAACCATTACCACTGCCATCAATGAAGAAGAGAGAGCAGAGCCGAGTCAAGAGACTGACCAAATCGTGGCTGATATCAAGTGTGAAGTCGAGGCCAACTCTTATGTGCGGTCGTGGCTGTCGGCCAACTATAATTGCGAGCAACTAATTGATGATCTCTTCTGCCATTGGATGACTGATCCAAACAATGACTGCTTCGGTGTTACTGCTATTCCCTCCACTGAAGACAGATTGTGGACAATAACTCTATTAGTTCTTAACATCTTGTATAAAATGAGGAACTGCTTGAGTGAACATAAAATGATGCTCGAGTTGGGCTGGATTTGTCTGTCCGAGTTGGACACAAGTTTGGCTCAATTCAGACCCAATTACAATCAAATACTTAACGTTCTTCAGAACGCTCTCAAAGAAGAGAAAAGAGATAACAAAAAGTATGCCGAAGAATGTCAACAATTGAGTCAAGAAGTGAAACGTTTGCGGCAAAAGATAATTGAATTGCAGAGGAATATAATCAAAGTTAACAAAGACAAACAGGTTTTGGGCAAACGCGAGGCCATATCGAAGTCGAGTTATCACAAACAGATGACCAAAAGCAGTGCTAAGCGGAGTGCGGCTCAAGACTATCAAGACTATGAGGGACAGGAGGGCGACGGCGACAGTGAGGGCGGACCGAAGCGCAGACGTAAAGGAAACGGTAATCGAGTTTAATCCTTGAGACGAGAGAACTCCTCCGAACAGTATTTGTCTTATTTAGCGGTAGAAGCGGTCGTCGGGACGTTTAGTTGCGAGATGTGCAGCAAACCATTCGGCTCTTCGTATCGTCTGCAGCGACATATGTACTCACATACTGGCCTCAGGCCGTACACATGTCTGTGGCCGGCCTGCAGTCGCCAATTCAACGACAACTATCACCTCAAACGGCATATGTTGTCACATACGGGCGAAAAGCCGTACGTCTGCCAAATGAGTGACTGCGGCAGACGGTTCGCCAGACCTGAGGACCTCAGAACTCATCAGAAGACTCATTGGAAACAATTAGACACTCAAATCGACTTCGAGTCCACTCAGTCTCTCGTAAACCATGAGTTAATCCTCATCGAGCAAAGTCTCGACCAGTGACTTGTCTTTAACCTTTGACATCTCGATCTACTGCTCCAGTGTTTCGGTGCTCCCTCTCCTCTTCTCTCTCCTCCTCTCTAATCGTTGACATAATCAAGATCAATTGCAATTAACGACATTTATTTATTGATTCATGTCCTCTAATTTATACATATTTTCATTTGATCAAGTCTTTATATTCTAAATGTTTAATTTTTTATCGTTTCTCTGCAATTACTTTAAATAAACATTTGTTGATTGAATTGTAGTTAATTTTAATTAAAACAATTGGAAGACTGGGACTAATGGTGTGGTCTGTGGTTGCGGTAACTGTTGCTGAGGTCGGCTCTTCTTCTCACTCACTAACCAATAGTCAATAACTATAACAATATTTACATTGAACTCAATTAACAGCGATTGTCAGTCACTTAAACATCAAATAAGTGACAAATCATTAGTTTTGGCATTAATTCAGTTGCGATACTCTTAATCACTAATAAATAGATCAGTTAATAACCGCCCGCAAGCACTGCTTTTTTGCCGCCGCCGCCACCTCCTCCGCCATATCCACCGCCTCCGGACCCACCGCCACTATACCCACTTCCACTCATACCAGATCCTCCGCCATAACCCCCATCTCCACCGCCTCCTCCCCCGCTATATCCAGCGCCTGATCCGCCACTACTGGCATATCCTCCATCTCCTCCACTTCCAGACGATCCACCCCCATACCCACCACCTCCTCCTCCTCCTGAAGAGCCACCTCCATAGCTTCCCCCTCCTGAAGATCCACCGCTATAACCTCCTCCTCCCGAAGACCCACCGCTATAACCTCCTCCTCCCGAAGACCCACCGCTATA
>JAUJYQ010000178.1:0-10047 GCA_033995645.1 Hemileius initialis | reverse complement strand
TATGGGAAACAATCTATTTTTTAATTAAGTAAATGAATGACTGAATGGTTAGCGCTCTGAGAGTGTATCTCACGAGAGGCGCGTCAACTAAGTGTAGGCCAAATGAGAGCCGAAGTGTCGACCAATTAATGCAATGCATTGAATGCAATGCAAATAGGGTTTCACTCGAGTCAATACATGTTTCCACTAATGAATACAATCCGATAAATAAGAGACAACTTCTCCGTTAAAAAAAAGTTAATCTAATTGTCTATAGGAGTGCACACAAAGCCAGCCAAGAGCTGATCAATTGTGAGCTACCATTTCCATTGCAATTTAGCTAAAGATATGCCATCCCATCTCATCTATCTCATCTATCTCTATTTGAAAAACATTAATTTTGAAAAATGATTGTTCATTTCTTATTCCTTAGGTATCTCTTGTATTATTAATGTCTTGGATTTCTTTCATACGTTTCGCCATTTGGCCACTCGATTATCAGTCATTTGTCTCTTGGCCAAGGTACAATATCAAATTATCATATCCGGTTCGTCTACATTTAACCTGTCTATTGTTGAAGAGAGGTCTGCTTTCGCTTCTTCGACAATCCACTCTCTATGATAGATGTCTTACTCAACACATTCTTTTTGATGTATTTCATAATTCGGGTAAATATCACCTCAAATGCACTCAAATCTCTTTCAATGATATCTAAACATGAATTCAGTTGATCTCTTCGTCTAATAAATTCTGGTTTATGTTCGAAATCTATTCCATTGTGGACTTCATGACAATTCCGTCCGCATTTGTTGTCATCTATTTGGACCGGACATGGATTGGTCTGATCTATAATTTGCTATACAATTCAATTGACACTGTATTGTCATTTCTGACACAGGCTTCAAGTTCTTGAGAGCAGTGATGTTATGGCACTTCCCGGCACTGCTCATCAAATTTAATGTCATTAAGTCAAATGTGTGGCTATTGCTCGTCAAAGTGGTCACCGCTTACGTGATAATAGTGTTGGTCGCGTCCGGCGCTATCTTATTGGTAATTATCTCTTCGATCAGGGATTGTTAATCAAATCGATGGCTAACATCACTCCTACACAACAATCACTAGTTCGAGAACGCGGGCGATCCCTTTGACTTCTCCAATGGCCATCCGGTCCGCTACGGGCCGGCCATTGCTTTCGTGATTCTAATCACTACAACCGTCAGTACTATAAATAGATTCGATGCGAAATGGATTTAATTTATTGATTCGTAGATCGGAATGAATGGGCTCTTCGTTCGCACAGTTTATGGTCAAACAGTTGTCTATATCTTGATTATAGGTCTCGTCGTAAGAGAATTATTCACACAAATTCGTATCCATTTGTGTCTAAATTGTTTCAATTAAATTAGATGACGATTCTCTGGTTTTTACTCGAATTATTAGCCAGAAATGGCTTAATAAATACGGATTACAAACAAAATTTCACAACAAAATCAATGGCATCGCGAAAGTAATCATATTAGTAAACTTTTAACCAAGTTACTTGTTTTGTAATAATAATTTTCTACCTAAGATTTATCATAATTGGCGGTCATTTGTCAGAAATGAATTTGAAACCATTTTTACATGACTTTTACCACAAGAAAAAGAAGAATAACGGCATTGAAGTCGTACTCATAGCTCAAGACTTGACAAAACTCAAAGGTATTGTTGTTTTTCAGTCTAATAAGAAATAGAAAATGTATTTACTTTTATCATTAAGGCTTGTCGGGCGCACAATATTCGAGCAAGGTTAAATTCTTGGTCGGCTCTGTCCTCAGCCATCACGACCTGAAACGTCTAAAAGTTTGTATTTACTCTTTCAGTCAATTTGTGAATTCGCGAACTGACAAACACAGACTTTAAACTTATCGCTCGACAAATCCAATGTAATAAGCAATTGATTGGCAAAAATTTTACGTCGCTGGTCATTCAAAAGTAGAAATACTCACCTAGATCATTCCTATAGACTACCATTCCCTACATAATCGATTCAATTCCTTAAACTCTAAAATTGGTCTTTCATATCAATTGAAAGGGATTTCTTGAATGTTATTGTCGGACATGAATGAGACATCCTTTTAGGTCTGAGTTGGAGTCGTTTGCAATAAAAAGTGTTGGAGTAATACCTCGTTTATTGATCGTTTAGGCCGACAAAGCTGACAAATGTATACTTCTGGCCGACAAACATGCAAAAGACATTGACGACGAGGACGCGTCCAATATTATGCGTGTGATAGCAGTGAAGAAGTTTTGTCCACAACTGCCGGTCAGTGATCCCTAACTCAAGAATATTCTTGTCATTTCGTATTTTAATTAATGGCGAGTTTGCCCTCAGATTATCGTCCAATTGATTGGATCGCAAAACAAATATTATTTGAGACAAATTCCCAGTTGGAGTCCAAACAGAGGTCAGACATTAGCTATTATGACGAGTGTTTGTCATCTGAAGAACGGCTGACCTATTCTTCAGGCGATAAAGTGTTGGTCGGCTCTCAATTGAGATTAAGAATGATTGGACAGTCGTGTTTGGCGCCAGGTCTGACCACTTTGGTCGCTAATCTCGTTAGCAGTGAATCGCCTCAATCGGTAAACACATTCTCTAACCTCTCTATTAAATTAATAAATTAATTCAATTGTTCTCAATGTTTGTCCAAATATTTTTCAATTTGTGATCCGCAAGACTCACACCAAACACGAACTCCAAAGACATTATAAGAGAGGAACAAAAATGCAAATATTTGTCGATTATCTGAGTCCAGCGTTCGAGGAAATGAGTTTCGCACAGACGGCCGCCCTTTGCTTCGACAAATTCAAGATCCTTCTGCTGGCCATTCAGAGGACGACTGACTCGGATATCCTCGTAAATCCCAAACCCTATCACAAGATTGAGAACAACACAAAAGCATTTTTTATTGCCGAAGATAAGGATTCAGTTAAACGGTTCGTTCGAGTTATTGGTTTCTTTATATTGACAATTACAATGACAATTCATATGCATTATCAATGCCAATAACCATGATGAAAATCATAGCAGGAATTTATGAATGGCAAGTTGAAATTAGATATAATCTATGTCAAATTTAGTTCGAGTCTTAAATCAAAACAAATCACTGATTTTAGATTAACTGATATTTTGTCATTTACGTACAATATCTAGCTGGTTTGAAAATTTATTAGTCCCAATTAACTAAGCAACTTTTCGATTTAAAAGCTTGTTTCGCATACAATAACCTTTCAAAGCACTTATAGCCTCACAACTTATAACTCAATTATAAACTTGTCTGCAAAGACAATCTAATTTACAGAATATTCTCAAAATGCTTTAATATTTCAAATTTCATTCCTCTATACCGCAAATTGATATATGACTCGAGTTATATATGAATGCGAAGGCCATTGATTCACATATTTTACCTCAAATTTCTATAATCATCCCAAAAATAATACATGAATCGCTACTAGCTAGATACAAATCCAAGCCAAGAAGAACTGTTAAATCTATCTTGCAATATATCACCTTGCTAAGCTAAACAGTTATCGATTATTTTTTAGGAATTTTGTATGACTTCGTTTGCCATTTCGGAATAAATTAGACTAAATAAATGTTAGGCATACATACATTAAATTGAAGCAAGCTAATTCAATTGGAGTGAATCGAATATTTTTTTTTTCCAGAGCAACATGGTTTTGCAATAAATGCCATAAAGACATAATTGACGTCAAAACGATAAGAAAATGCGAATGTCTTCGAGGTCTGCCTATTATTAATTGATTAGTCGCTACTAATTATTCTCTAAATCATTTATTTTTTCTTTTCCTGCAGTTGAAGATCCTATGAAACGAAAATACATTCCCGAAATGGGTTCGTAGAATTAGAATTCAATCATCAATTTAGTCATTTTAAAAGCAAAAACATTTTCCAGGTTTCGACTCCGAAGACGATAAAACCGAAGAAAGTGAGTCCAATAATCAGATTCTTTGGAATCGAGTTTTAATTTCGGAGTTTATATAACAAACAAAAAGTCTATATTAAAAGACTTTATTTCTTCAGTCAATTTACTTCATTTAACGTCACATCCAATCGACAAAAGTGAGGACACAAGAGATTGCGAGTCAAAGACAAGCGAAGCCAAGAAACCCAAAGACAAGAGTAAAGCCAAAAAAGATAAAAAGTGAAGAGATATTGAATTTTATAAATCCTTAAAATATTTGTTTTGATTACTCTATCGAAGCGTCAAAAAAACGAAAAAAAAACAAAATTTCATTCTCTTATAGGAAAAATCTATTAGTGATTGAAGTTTTGTTGAGAAGAGAATTGAATTTAATGTCTATTCTGTTTGTTTAGGGCAAAGAAGAAGCGAAAGGACTCGACTTCGAGCTCCAGTTCAGCCGATAGTCGATCGCAATCAGAGCTGAAGAGTGAGTCCAATCCAGAGATGAGCAGCGATTCCGACGGTGTGTACGACGCGAGCGCTTCGTTTCACTACTGCCCCAAACGATCAATCGATTCTTGCTCTGTGGCCGTCGACAGTCACCTATTGAATCAACTCAATGATCATATTATTGTTGGTGTTCTCGACGATAAAAATTCACCTCTCATTGGATTGAAAGATCTGATTTTGACTCTGAGGTTAGCAATCAGTTTAGACGCGTTAAACACTTCAGGCGTTTCATCAAAAAATTGTTTTGCTTAAGAACTTCAAACATAGATTTGGCTGATCTGAAGCCAGTGCTCATCGTTGCCAATATAGATCTGGTTCGCAGAGAGTGGACTCAACTCCAGAATATTCCTCAGATATATGTCTTCGACGGTTCCTTATTATCGCGTCAGACGTTGAATGACATTAATCTAATTGTTTGCAACATTTGTGTTATTCTCTGCCCAAACACATACAATGCCAGCGATAAGGACTCACAATTAGCCAATAAGTTGTCGATTTTGGCCGATATTAACGTCAAAACATTCACTTTTGACGATTCAAAGTTGAGTCTTCTCTCACTCAAGAAGAGAGACGAAAACTGCGCTAAAGAACGGGTATAAAAAAATTGACTAAAACTTTGAAATTTACTCAAATTAATTGGTTCTACAATAGCCTCGTTTGGAATTGCGACGAAAGGGGTATCTATTTGTCTGTCTTCTGGATTAATGGTCACTAATAAGTGATTGTAATTGACATTTAGGTCGGAGTACTACATGAATATACCTGTAATTACAGAACTGAGTATCGACTCATACCTCGATAATGAGCGGAATGAGGGCATAGCCAACGGAACTATTTTCATCAATAGCTTCATTGACTCATTAACTTCTTTGGCGCAGTCCAGTCCCGACACAGTCAGACTCATCGAGACCATTGCATCCGGAGGTCTGACCTCTAAAGCAGAACAACTCTTAATGAGAAGCGAATATCTCGAATCCAAAGCACTCAGTAGTGAAACATTGAGAAACAGAGACCGGAGTCGAGTCATTCAAATGACATTAAAGGGCGCTTTAAGTCCATATCAGCAATCAAATTATGGCCAACTGTTTATGGAAGCGTTGGAAAGCTATGGTATGCTATGTCTTGGAGTCTATCGACTGCGTGAGTCGACCGACCCTGAAGTGGGACCTGACGTGCGCTATGTTATTACAAACCCTTCGCCAGACTTTCAGCTAAACCAAAATGATTTGGTATTCAATTGGAACTCACTTTTAAAATCTTTTAATTTTAATCTTTTAATAGATATTCGCTTTCATTCAATGCGATTCACGTATTCATCACTAAGTGTGACATAAATTATAGAATATTCTCAAACAGAACATTATATGCATTGAAAAATGTAATTTACAAGAATTTCCTATACCCGAGAGAACAAGAGATTTCTCCCGAATATTATCACATTATATAAAAGAATATTTTTGTTTTTAACTCTTAAAGCAAAACTCAATCGATTTGAATCACTTCGACGTTCTCTTTGAGTTTCTTCGGCGGACATGAATTTGGTTTGAGTGCGATCAATGAGTCGTTGGTCTTCGAGAAGTTCGCCTCTTTCTTATTTATCAGAACAAAAGCCTTTCCATTAAATGGTTTGAGATTTTGTTCGATTTTAGTCCCAAAACTCTTTATCGTTTCGTCATTTTCTTCTTTAAAATTCATGTGATTTTCAGAATTGTTCACTACTTTCGTATCGATTTTCTTGTGATTCTCAGCTGAATGTGGATTTGGAGCGGTTTTGTTGGCACTAGTCGTCGCTCGATAAAGATTGGTTAGTCTTTCGGTATTCTGCACACGATTTGCTGCACTTTTTGATTCATCTGAACCTAATTTGTGGCCGAAACCAGAGAACGGAACAACTTTTGCTATAATATTAGTTGTTTCAGACTTCGTAAGACTGAAGTATTTGCGAATATCTTTTTGTTTAGATTTGTGTTTTGGAGTTTCTGTTTTATTTGTTTGATTATTACCTAATTTATTGCCAAAACCTGAGAATGGGATCACTTTATTCACTTTAGTTGGAGAACCACTGATATCTTTATTGTCTTTCAAAAGCTGAGGAGTGGTCACAGCTTTTGCTTTATTATCGGTTTTTGAAGGCTCGCCTATTTTGACGAAATTTCCGCCACAACTTTGTTGATGAAATTTGAACCAATAATCAGAAGGACCGGGCTTTCTGTTCATTGAGCGCTTGACATAACCATAATATGGCGATCGGTTACGGCACTGGCCATCGCAGCGCCAAATGTGCTTCAAATAGTAGTCAACCTCATCATGAAAGTTGTGATAGACAGTGATGTTTGCACCGGACTCACGATTGATCCGATACATGTGCTCATGGAATATTTGGCCATGACTTTCGTGATTATCATCTGAGGTGTTGATAGAAAAACAGAAAAAAAACTTATAAATAAATAATTGAAACCTAGCAATGATTGCAAGACCAATGGAAGTAAACTTACCTTCTCGGGTGACAAAGAGCAAGGCGTGTATCATCTCATGTATCAGTGTTTCGACTAAATCTCTTCGCGATCGTAATTGGAGTAAAGGAAGCGATAGTTTGATAGAGCAATAGCTAGATTAGAAACAATGATAAATTCAACAAATTTATTGTATTTTCAAGTGAAGTTCATTACTTGGTTTGTGGACACCAGGCGCACAGACCGGCCGTTCGGGTCATTTTGGTGCTCCAACTGAGTTCAATGCAATGTCTGGACAGAACACCTCTGAAGAAGAGCTGATCGTATTCTTTCATTAAATGCCAAATATTAGGACTCGGGTCCACCAACTCCAGGTGCGGGTTAACCACATCCTTGAGATGCTTTTGACAATTGTGCGAAGAGCCAGAAGGTTGAGAACAATCAGTTTGTCCATCGTTTTCAGACAAACTTAGAGCTAAAGCGTAATCGCTGTCAACAATTGATTTCTTATTTTTGTTCTCTTCAGAATTGATTTCTTCCTCCAAAGCCTGAAGACCGAGAGCGAGTAGATAGTCATCTCCAAGACTGTCAACAGTATTGTCAAAATCGTCGGGTGTGAAGTCGAAGTCGTCGATGTCGATGGTCTGATCCATGGCTGAAGAGTAGACACTCAACAGACGACTGACTTTTAAATTTCAAAACAAACGCTATTTAAGGGATCGCACAGTAATTGAGGTCCGAGTGAGTCAACACTTGACTCAACAGATGACTCGAGTGTCACGTGTTTTGTGGGCTTTCGTCGAGTAAACAATGTTTGAATCGGAATCCGCCGACCATTTGGCCACTCATTAGTTCGGCTGAAGTGACCAATTCATCGACTGAACAGACATCAAACGGTCAAACAATCGCCTGTCTTGTAGTGATTGTAATCATTCCATACCATTCATCCATTGAAACCAATCTGTGATTCGGGCCAATGAGTGCGACCGACCTGACGACGGATCAGCTGACGAACGGCATGAGTGCAATGTATGTCCGCAAGAAGAACGACAATTTGGATCTGTTTGTGATGTCCGAAGCGGGTAAACCAGTCTATTGTTACTCGAGACGGGAGGACAGCGTCACTCTTATGGGCGTTTGTGTGGCGTTAATTAATTTCATGCAAAACACCCAAAACGATACCATTCGCCACATTCACACCCGAAACGGTCTTCGGATCACATTCTCACTCAAGTCTCCACTTATTTATTGTGTCGCCTATCGGATCAATTCCGGAATCGACGCCTCAGTTCTCATAAATCAAGTGAACGCACAAATTATATCGATTTTGACCGCGAAAACTTTGAAATCTGTGTTTGACCAGAGGCCTACTTTCGACCTGAAACGGCTGCTCACGGGTGAGACAAACAATGACAACAACAATGGTCTCATAATTCTAATCAATTTTCTTTTTGGTATCAATTCAAAGGAAGCGAGAAATTAATTGACACTTTGATTGATGTGATTATAAGTCCGATATATCTGAAGAAATGCAAACAATTTTCTGCTAAAACTTCAAAAAAATCTAATGAAGTGAACGCTTACTTAACGTCTTCGATGTCATCTTCACGAATATCTTCGCAATCGGTTGTCAACACTAGGAATCATATCGCAAGTCGAGTCTATATCCCAATTAAACTTCTATCCCAAGCACTTCGCGAATCCATATTCAACACAATCAATACTTGCGTTTCTTCGGCGCCTAACGTTATATTCAGTGTCTTATTCTCTATTGAATCCAAAGACAATACCAATAATGAAATTACTTTAATATCAATTTGCAATCACAACTCAAAGGCTCGACTCAACACATTGGACATTCAATTAGTATACTCTTTAGTACTGGCGTCAGACTCCCAGTTGTCGTCAGTGGAGTCGTTTTGGATGCCTATATGTCTGCCGCGGTTTGACTCCAATAACTTCCTTCACTGTCACATCTCATACCTGTCCGACAAGTACTGTCTTTGTCTGTTGACCAGTGATAGAGAGGACTTTCATAGGTGTCAGATAGTGAAGGACTCGATAATCGATCGTTTGGCCAAAGTTAGTCTGACTCCGAGCCGATCCCACATTAGCGACTTAGCGCAGCCTCAGCTCCAGTACTTGTGGTATCAGTCGCACCGCCAGTCCGTCCTCTGGGCTCAGACCTCGTACTCTGGCTTCAGTGCAATCAACTATTATATAACCGACCGAATGGTGAAATCGCATCTCAAGACCTTTTGGATCCGGAGTGAGACGGACGGACTGGTGCTCGGGTGGCACACTCCCACCTTTCAGCTCTACGTCCAGTTCGACGTCACCATCACTCAGATGCAGGCCTTGACCGCCATTCAGGCCATCATTAAGTGGATCAAAAAAGAAGAGGAAAAGTTTATTATAAAAGACTACCAATAGTTACCAAATAGTCTGGAATTTTAATTCAAAATATATAATTTATTTAAGTAAACGATTGATTTAGACTTTTATGTTTTAAAGTATTTTGTTTTCACTTTTAATTGTGATTTATGTATAAAATATTTGTTGAATTGATATTTAATTTATATATATATTTTACAAATAAAATAACGCAAACCAAACGTTTCGTCTCTTTCGTGTTTTCATCCAAGTTCTTGAAGAAACATAAGTTTTTAGATAGACTTACCGTAAAATCGGACATATAATGTGAACCAATCGTTTTCATTTAGATAAAGAATTAAGCTGGCTTTCATTCTATTGCCAACAGCTAGTGCACCGTGGTCAGTGCTAAGAGAATTCTCTACCTAAAATGGAAATGCTATAATCAAATTAGCTATAGTTCAAAAAGAACAAAAAGATGTGTTTCAAATTTTTGTCAATTTTTGGCAAAATGATTATGAGATAAATAATGATTTATAGCTCAAATTGTTCAGCATATATTGTAGTTTGTGATCAAATACTAAAGGTCGAGATTCACCTTGAAACTTATTTGCGCATCTTCAAAATTGAATAGCTCATACCTGTAAAATGTTAATAAAAATAATTATCGATATATTGAACATAGAGTCTATGTCATGTCTATGTTTTAAAATAAACATGATTGAAAAGTTTTGAAAGCAATCAAGTAGCAACAAATTTTT
>JAUJYQ010000177.1:0-10050 GCA_033995645.1 Hemileius initialis | reverse complement strand
ATTTGTGTGAATGCAGTCAATCGTTCATTTGATGGCATTAACCAAATATTTGATTAAAGAAATGCTTTTTGAATAACAAAAGTTTTCGTTAATCGAAAATTGGGTCCGAAAATGAATATTAGTATTAATCATAATTATTTGACACAATTTGTTAATGTAATGAAAAATTTTGGTCTATTATATGAAGTGTATGAATGAGGACAGGGATTGGAGAGAGCATTGCAAGGCAGCCGACATGGCTCAGGGCCGAGGATGGGTAGCTCTGGTCAAATTGTGCCATGATCAATCTCTATTGGGCGCAAATAATGCGTTAAGTCAACTGTGATCTTGTTTAAAATGATCAGTATTAGTGGTCTCCCGGCTGAACTAGTTGAATCGGAATTCACAACTTGTCAAAATGATTTGATATGATTTATTAGCGTGAAGACCTTGCTCATTGCTCACTGCCAGTGCGGTTATTAAGACAAACAAAGTTGTGTCGAACGATGCGTTCGCTTTGTCTTTGTTAGCGAACAGAAAAGGCTTTTGCAGTGAATCACGAGTTGTGTTCCGTTGTGTGAAAGTGAAAGAGCGAAAGGACTTTCAATTTGTGTGCACCAAAGGGTTGACTGACTGCGAATCAAACATTTCATTACTCAGTCGGGACTCAGATTTTAATTTATTCGCTGGAATATAATGGAAAATAACTTTTGTGTGAAAAAACATCTCTTCAATCCTTTGGTTTCCAAATGGGTATTAAAAGTGTTTTCAAATACAAAGCGATTCAATACACGGCTCTCACTCTCGTGTCAAAGGATTAGGATTTTTAATTCATTAACACAAATGGACTTCACTTTCAAAAAGTTTTAATGTGTTATATAGTTTAGACAAGTTTACAATATTTACAAAACCAGTGACAAAAAGTCATTTTTTAAGTTGAAGTTTGAACAAGTTCACACCGACAATAGAAAGTATTGTTTGTATTTTCTCATACAAACACAGTCTCTATTCATTCATATCTCACACAAAATGGATTTTTGATTGAATCGTTTGATTGTTTGATTGGTTTTTTGGAATCAGTGCTTTCTATTCAATATTGAATCGATCGGACCTACAAAAGGACCTGCGATAGAGTTGGGGAGCCATAGGTTCCCATATTAATAGTGCAAACAATGCTAATGTGTGTCAAACAAATCATGAGAGAAATTGTGAATTGAATTCATCGATAATTTAAAACAATTTTTCAAGTCTTGTGTTGAGTGACATACAAACGGAAGTCTAGTATTACGTCATTTGAGACAATACTTGTACTATTTTTTAGTGTAAACGTATCGCTGGCCTAACATCGGAAACGGTGTGTAGTGTTGTGTTGAGCTCAGGCACAGTCAGCCAAAGGCCGGGCAGAGCAGAGGCACTCCAAATAACAATACAAGACTGATTGCGGCGGATATACACAGACATGGCATGCGATGCAGAGCCCGAAGCCCTATGAAAGATACAGTATTGCAGACATGGGCTCAGAAATTGGTGGAAACGCCAGAAATGGCTGACTTGTGGACGACCACTGAATCAAAAGGTCTATTCATTTGGCGGAGATAGTCGTGTGGCTGTAGTATAGCCGTAGTGTAGGTGCGTATGCAATACCACACTCACCACTGATAGGTATGCACTCGACTCGCCATCACTATTATGTAACTCCCTTTCAACGGCCCCTCAATATTGAAAAGAAAATAATTATATGTATTCTAATGTAATGGACGGACGACTAAAGCGACTTTAAAATCATGTCCTCTCTTCTCGTCTTTTGATGGATTATTTTGTGTCCGCTCTGTGTGTGTCGGCTCTGATTCAATCGATTTGAATACCGGATCACTCGATATGAAAATATGACTAAACTTTATGGAAAAAGAGAGAGACCATCATAAATGATCTAGCAGTTCAAACACTTGTAATACATTATTCAATCTATTTTATTAAATGAAATATTCTTTGCCTGAAAATTTTCATTATATTATAGTTCTTTTATGTAATCCATTGTGCTTTGAGTGAGTGATTGAATACAATCGCATACATTTAGTTCATCCAATAAATTGATGTTCAGTTTTAATAAGTTATAAAATCTTGTCTCAGAAGACAGTATTGTATTGACAACAAACAAATCGAATATATGTCTCTATTTCGGGTGTTATGGTCCGTGAATTATGACTACATTTCTTGCTTTTTGATTCTCTGATGAGCTCTTCCATGACAATACATGTCTTGACAACACGTATTTCATTCTACTCTGTAATTACAATTCAGACATAAAATCTTCATTTCTTAATCAGTCAAACTCACGATTATTGGATAAATGAGGAATAAAATTGAAGTTTCTCTCCGATCATTTCCGAAATGATTCGATTAAATGCGAAAAAATAAAATAAAGGATACATTAGAGATGATAATAGCTTTCAAATATTCAATGGCCTAAAAGTAAGTCAAATAAAATCATATATCAATTCATTGTTGAAATTTCCGAACATTTTGCAAATAAAAGGAAAACACACATAAAAGTGATTTATAAAGCAATAGAAAGGATTAGAACTTTTTTTAATGAAAAAAATAGTCTTTTGAGAGAAGGGTTGTTATCATTGACATTGCAATTCTAACAGACATTAACTAAATATAAGGAAACAGCGAATCTAAGCCGTTGTTTGTATATTTCCTTTAAGTTGAGTCCAGATCAGTCATTATTGAGTTAATGTGTTATTTACAGCACTCATTACCGCACAGCACACACACCGTGCAGTGTCGGTCTCGGTCTCGATCTCAATGCCAACCCTTCTCTAACGCATCACTAGTGCTCCCAATAGTGTTCCATCTATTAGTACAAGTGTTGTCTATGTGTTGGCCTCAAACCAGTCGAAGATTGAATTGAAAGACCAAATCAGTGCAAATGAGAGATCCCAGTGCTCTGTTGGCACAGATAATAAATCAAAAGCCCAGCGGCTCTGGCATAGAATGATGCGAACGGAGCGACCAGTGATCGGCAGTAGATGTGCGCTCACCAGTCAGTCGTCAGTAGTGGCGCACGAGTCCGGAAATGTAGCATCAAGTGGCTCGACGTGGCACTGATCTGCCACTGGCCTGGCACTGGTCCCCATCCCTGTGCTCTCATCCTTCTGACAAAGAGTTCGCTCTCTACTAAAAATGTATTGTATTATCGAACAGAACATTAAGTTCTTGAGAACAGTGGTCGGCGCACAACTCACTGCCACTCGAATGCATTGTGTGTCCACACATACGGCCAATCATAGAGATATTGATATTGAAGAACATCAGAGCCAAACAGTGCCCCAAACTCAGGAACGGGTGATCTATAATGGGCTATAAAAATATAAAATATAAAATAGTTTTATAGCTTAACGATGAACTTTATTTCCGGACTGAATGTCAGATAAGGGTTAATATCCTGGATATTAAAACTCACAAAATATATATGCATTCAAAGGGAACAAAATGTTTGACATTATATTTAGGAACAAAAAATGAGTAATAAGTTATTGCCTGTCCGTGCGTACAGTCTATGGCCCCGAATGTGCTCAATGGTCTCGAATGTGGATATGTGCTTGGTCATATCTCATGGCTAAATCAAATTGGTATGAATTCTCTGATTATAATTCTTGTTTTCTATTAACGTCCAGAATTATTGCTGTTGGAGACGTCGATGTAATTACTTATTTCTCGCTCCTATGATAAGCTTTACTAAAGATCATAATAGCGGACGGACTGCGAGCTATAATTCAAATGGCGAGCAATTTATGCAACACTTATGTAATATTCATCGCGTAATTACAGGCCTTTATCACTCGGTCCCACTCTAGCACTTAATTAAACCATTATTTTTCAAAATGAAAATTCTCGACAAAATTGAAAATTGCATTTTAAAACTTAATAAATTGAGTGAACAAATAATTTAAATGTCCAAGAATCCGGTCAAACGATTATTGCCTTTCGCATTGTGTTCAAACAAATGTTGCGTTCAATCAATGGACAGCTTTTCGTTTGGCTTTTTGTTGCTTTAAGTGAAACGCCTTTTCGATAGAAAACATGTATTGAATGGAATTGAAAGGAAACTCAAATCGGGTGACACTACGAACAAGTGTTGAGTAGTCGGACAGACAATGACTTTAATGGTCCAACAGTTTGCTTAATGGCATTAATCGACGCATACCTAACGAATTAATGCTATGGTCAGACAACAGCTCTAATCACTCCTCCGATTTGTTGTGAGATTCAACACCTGCAACACAACCCACTGTTCAGAAGAGTGGCGAAGAGATGGTCTCTAATGCACAGACCGGGCTGTAACCAGTGGTAGACATGCAGACAACATTAGACAACATTAGCTCTTTATGCTATATTTGAAACAGGATAAGTTTAAAGTAAAATAAATAAAAGTGCAAAAACTGTTGTACTAGATGTCCATCAGAGAGGAAATCCCGAAAATAAAAGTACAGATCATAAGGAATAATAAAGAGAAACCGTTCGCAAAGATCAGACATTGAATACAAGATTAATAGCAAATACTTTAAAGAAAGGGCTCTTTTACTGACGTAATGCACAAAACATTGTAAACGATTGGATGATAACAATGGATAATATAAATTGGTTTTTCAAAACTATGAAACTAAACAAATGACAACAATCTGGCAGAACTGGAGAGACTTTGATTAAGCAAAACAGTTTGTGTCGCGAATATGAAGCAGTGTTTGCGTGCGATTTGAGTGGTCGAACACCAGAAGAATATTAATGACAAATAAAAATTATATCGAAAATAAAACGAATTGTGAGATAGTATTAGTGGTAAAACATCTGAAAGCAATTTAAAGTCTGCGCCCATTATGGGTAACGCGATTGCAAGTGTAGATCAACTAATTCGTGGCCCCAAACAGAATATAACAAAACAAAGGTTTGATTGATATTAGGTCTCGAATATCAGAGACAAAACCTATCGCTATATTATCGAAATTCGTGATACCATTGGCCGACAGTTCTGTCTTGAAATGCAAAAATACAGCCAAACATACAGTTATTGTCTAACAAATTGCTTTATTTTGTGTTTTACTGCCAATAACTGAGACTTTGTTTATGAATTTATTCTAAAATAGAGGCGAACTATCATCGATAGAGTTATGACTGCATAACACGAACATAATTCAAGCGAATCTTTGTCCTCTCGTTCCGTACATTCGTAATAAGGGAATAGTTAATAGAGTATTGTGTGACTGAGAAGTGACATTCAAGGGGTGAATGCATGCGAATCAGTGCCACAAAGATTAGGATCGGATCAACTCTAGTCCTCTGGTATTGGAGCGCAAATTTGCTCCATTTAAATGTTAAATGGATATTGGAATAAATGTTTGCAACGGATGTACTTTTTTACAACAAATACAATGAGAAGAAAATTTAAATTTCTCTCAATATCGTTATCGTTTTGTTCGATCAGTTGTCGAAGCACTCGAAGAGTTGAGCAAAAAAGCGTTTGTGAGAGGCCTGAGAGGGTCTGTACTCAATAGGAACACCATTTAGTCAATAACCCTTGAATGGATCGGATTATGAATTATTGGTCAGACGGGCGGTATTGTCAATGTGGTCACGTGACCGATACAATTATGATCGATTGAAAACTCAAAGGGTTTGTGCTGTGCTGTCCATCAGGCCGTGCAAAATGCATATGCTTTGGCCCACAGACCCAATTCACTCTATTATGGCCATTCAAACGATAGCGTCTCCTCTTTCATGTTATCTACTGTTTGGACATATTTTGTATATGTTTTTGTAGTAAACCAGTAATAGAAAAATGTCATAACTTCGGTCTCTATATGGCAAATATGATGGGAAATGGGTCAGTAATGAGCTCTCTATTCATTAAACACCAGTGACTTATGGCAATACGCACTTAGACAACAGACATCGGACAACAAGATCGCCAACAGAGTCAATCGGATCCGATGGTTCCCAGAATTGTCCGAAACACAGAACTGTCTGAACTGAATGGTGAGCGCAAGTAATGAGCGGCTCATTAACTCTCTATGACAAACATCTTATGGAGTAATAGGTCCGCAATGATCAGCGCCGGACTTCCGTCAATCCCTTTCTATCCAATAAGCCCTCGATCGAGCACTCGATCCGTCGATTCTCGGTATAGACAGCCAATAAATCGTGTCCTCACTCGCAGTCTCGCCGGCAAAGAGTGACCCTTTCTCTCAGCGATGGCGAGTCTGAGTCGAGTGCCGTTCGGCCGATTAGAAAGGCCTTTGTCTGAAGCAAACGTTGCGAACACACGTCAGACATACAAAAGTATTGGACAAAAGTCTAATGTTTGCCATTAATAAAGAGAGAGAACTGAATATAATAGAAGTGTTCAGAACAGAGACTCAGAGCTCGTGTGTCTAATACTTCCTCTGCTTTTGCTTTCAGGTCCTGAAGTGAAGCTATTTTGTCACGACTAATGAGTTCTGTATTTATTGCCCGATTGTGTCCATTCAATGACTCGTGAAAATTCATTTACTTATAAATTACAAGATTTGCAATATCTGTAAGAATCGCACACAAATCTATTAAACAAGAGGCTATCAACTGAAATGACCAGTGTTTTTCGTTGCCATTCTACAAGCTAATTTTACAATCGATTTGCTACACCTCTTGATTTATTTGCCTTGTTAAAAGACCAGACTAATTGTTTCGAGCTCTCAGTGTTAATGAAACTACAAATTAAGTTAGAATTGCAGGCATTATGATTATTACCATGTTTATAATATAATAGTTCGAATGGCAGGTCATAATGCATAAAAAATTAATGAAATTACGCACGAAATGTAAGGACAGTACGGAATGAGTGGAACGGTTTTGGCGTTTTATTGTCACCGATTATACTAAATATGATTACATTCGCGTAATTATTACTAATAGCGAAAAAGTGCATAATTTTCTCATTAATTTATAGACCCTTTTCTTACGCTTTCGGTTGACTTAAATAACTCGGAAATCAAATGAATTATCGCTAGAATCGCGCTCACAATTCCTCAAAACACACACAACTGTTCCGCTAATATGATATGTGGTATACGATTGTCGGCGCAAACGGTCTTTAAGTGATATACACTAAAAGCGCGTATTTGTCATCCGATTACCCGTCTGTCCGCTCGGGCCGTATGGGCCCGGAGTTGGGCACCGGCTCTGTCTCTATGTCTGTATGTGTATTGCATTACTTCTGCTTCTTTTGTGCCCAAAGTTATTATCAAAACTTTTTCGATGGCGTCGAAGCGGAAAAACAACGCGAAGAGAGAAAGAGAGCGAAAAAATGGCCAAAAATCAATTGACAATAAATGCAATATATTTGCAATAAATATCAATTATGATCTGAAAAGTTGTTTTGTTTGTCTTATGATTCACTTCCCCTAACCGTATATATCGGATACAAATTCTAATTTTATTAATAGTGGCGATGACTGGACTCGTATTCAGATTTAGTCAAACGGTTTAAATAGAGTGAAAGTTATCGCTAATGAAAATCTTTTATTAGACAAACAGTGAACTCAATGTCAGTGAAATGCAGTGACAATAAGTGCGGATAACAAAAGCCTAATATTCAGTAGAGATAATCGAGTGGTGAGTGAGAGTGGGCTCACATCGGGCTCTCCTCCGACTCAATGGACTTGCGATGGCCTGACTGTCTCAGGTGGTCGCCACTCAACTTGTCTTCGGTGCACGCGATCTGCTGCCATGTGCTGCCGCTGGACATGAAAAGTGGTCGTCCGTCAGACAAACACTGAGTTATGGAGTTATGGTCTGTGTATGTCTGCTCTGTTTGGCTTTGGAAACCCTTTTTAATGCCGGGTCAGTGAATGGAACGGCTGAACAGGTGATAGTGACAGCTTATTTGAAAACAATTATCCATTGATTCACTGCATTAATTACAACATTTATTTTCATTATATTCAGTGCACACAAACATTCCTCGAAATCATAACTTAATATTCATTCTTTGGACACGAATTGAGCGAACATCTGATGTGCTCTGCATTGGGTCTCACAATCAGATGTGCAACAAATTGATTGTCGTTTGCCTACAGAGACAGAGACACAACTGATTCCAGTCTATAATCGACTGAAACAAAGAAAGCTCATTGAAATGCATCGTAACATCCAATGCATATGAGATTCTAATTCTGCGATACACTCTTCACTTGTTTTGCGGTTCAAAACATTGATTTTCATTCATATCACCGCATATTTCGCACAACAAAGAGATGAATAATATTTGTATTTTACTAATAAGCTGTTTGAGAGGCACTGCAGAGCAGAAGCTGATAACTAAAGAGTGAGCCCTCTGTTCAGACATTTGACGCAAATTAGTCGAAAGTCTCATAATTTGATATCTAATAATAATAATCTTAATTTTTTTTAACGACGAAAATCTTTTTCACTTTGAGATCATTTTTATCCGATGACTACTTTTTAGTTAATTTGACTGAAAGTTATTTTTATGTATTAATTACTTTGCACTCAAATTTCATTCATTAACGAAATGCCATATAATCTTCTTTAAGTCTATTTTTTTCAAATCACAAAAATGAATGACTTTTTTCATTACTCTTCTCCAGATATATCTCTTAATTACACTTCAAGAGCGCACTCATAAAACTTCGGGGTTTTCGGTTGTCTCGGCTCTGATTTACATTGCTCTTTTTTTGTCAGGAAAAGTTTTGATTTCCACTAAAGCAAACGTAACGCTCACTCCTCGATGGGATTACATATTTGCCACATCAGTCCTCTGAGTATATATAAGTTATCAAAAAATATACGAAACTTTTAATCAATAACCCTTTTTAGTCACTAAAAAACTCATAACTTTTCGTAATGACGGGTCACTGAAAGTGATCATGATACATATACGGATTAATTTAAAGTTTGTTTTGTTCGTTGGCTTTACGGTACTTGTTATTTGACTGATGTTCTTGTTTGCTAAGTTCGGCCAATCTTTTTCTCTGTTTCTTGTCTTCCAAATATATCGTCAACTCTTCATTTCTTTTTTGACTGGCCTCAGATCTCAACTCTAGATCTTTTTGACGCCGCGCAAGATCTTCAATTTCGAAGTCTTTCGGTCGGATTTTCATTTTATAATGATTTATAATTTGAATCCATTTGTTGATCACATCCTTCGGCGTCTCTTTGAAGACAATGGTTTGCGGAAAGATATAATCGGTCTCACCATTTGTGTATTGCCAGCCGTGTATCAAAAGCACTGCTTTCGCTGAATAGTATTTCCAAATGTCATTCCAGAAACGCTGACCGGTTGTCCTGAGTCGCCGGTACTTCGGATCATCAGAAATCAACACATTGTTATATATCTTCGTCATTGTAGCCAAACAAATATGTAATTGAGTTGAATCCAAAAAGTTATCATTCACCAATCTTTGCAGACTTTGGACCATTGAAGGACAATTATTCATTTCATTGGTGATATCCATTTCAATAAAATCCATTGAAGAAATTGAATTTAATCACACGTTCAGAAAGATAAAAGTTGTCGATTGAATAGATTTTGTTGTAGAGATTTCAACTTGCAATGACCGTTTAATAGGAAATATACTTTACTTGGTCTGATGCCCAAGATCGATTATCATTACTACATCTCGATTAAACTCAATTGTAAATAAAACCAATATTCTTTTATAGCAGCAGAACTGTACGCAAATAATTTTTATTATTCAATGAGCATGTCTATTTGCTGCAATCCACTAAATATTCGTAAAAATTTTATTGAAATGTGTAAGTTCAATATTGAAACTAAGAATTCATGCATATTCAGAGAGTGTTCAATAATTGGCCGTTAGGTTTGCTGACCAGTCGTTAATGAACTGTTAACTGAGTTAATTAAATGTCAAAAGCGATTCTAATCTTGTTTCAAGCGCTCCGAACATAATTGGTTCGAGTCGTGTCATAGATGTTAGCCATCGATAAGAGATTACCGTTGGATAAGAACAGACATCCAGTCTATGGGTATATGAAGTCCGACTGACTTTG
>JAUJYQ010000176.1:0-10050 GCA_033995645.1 Hemileius initialis | reverse complement strand
TTGTGGTCAATAGATGCCGGCCGAGAGAAACTGCTGAGACTGGACTGCAGATAATGGTAATGAGATGAGTTCATCATCATGGTCATTTGTCATTTGGTCAATGGCCAACCTCTGCCTTGAGATCAACGTGATTGGTGTTATCCCAGTTGCTCCACGACTGGCCTCTCTTCCGATAGTTTGATGAATATTTTTCAGTGCCATCTTCCAGGTCGAGGTTCAATTTGGTCAGCTCTTGAATCACATCCTCGGTATCACTCTTAGAATCATTCAAATCATTGAGAGTCAGTTTAGAGCCGCTATTAATGCTTTCCAGGTCTTCAATCTCGTTAATATCGCTGACAACTTCGAGGTTTCGCTTAAAAGGAGGCAAACTTTGAGTCTTCTCTAATGTGTTGACAATCGTTGCCTTCGTTTTCCTGTCGACAACTGGTTCAGCGATCATTTGGTGGTCATAAGTCTCAATCGGTTTGATGGACATATCGTTAAGCTCTTCGTCTGTTTGTGATATCGAACCGATTCTTTGCGTTTCGCGTACTCTTTCATTGATTGAAAGACTCATTTCTTCCATCGATTGTTCGTTTGGATAATCTATTGGGCGTTAAATTTGTAATTCAGATTCTATTCTGATTCTGCATATGCTTTGAAAAATAACAACCAATCGATTCTAATATTATACAAAAGTCATGCACAACACAAATCTAGAATTTTTGATTTGTTTAAAGGCTGGATTTGCTGAGATTTGTTTAGATGAATTGTAATATTTTTACAAAATGTGCCAATCTCACATATAAAGTATAAAATTTTAAAGTGACTAATAAAAAAAATATACGTTCATCTGCAATTTAATACAGATCTTTAATTAATGTACAGATCTTTCGTTAAATCCGAGCAAAAGTTATCATGCTTGATGTTAATGTTTTCGATCTATTCGACCCTATTCAAGACCTGAAATGAACTTGACAAAATTGCGCAGGTTTATCAAAAGATCTGTACATTATAAAATTATATTATAGTGCAAACTACAAATGACAGACCAAACTAGAGATCACTAATCGAATTCTTACTTTTGATTCTTTTAAACAATCGTTTCATCTTTACTATACTAGAAATGGTAAGCATTGTCGCCATTAGTCTGATTAGTGACACAAATGGCGATCAGACAGACAAACGACAGACACAATCACTCAAACAATTGAATGCAAGACTAACCCAAAGACATTCCGAAATTGATGTTCCAGTTCTTATCATTAGGCAGTTGTTGTGCAAATTGATTATCAATGTTGAGGTCGTCATCAGTCAAACCATTAATTTTGTTTGCATTGAAATTATTCGGTATCTCATTGTCTTCGTAGTCGTCATTACCGTCGTTGTCATCGATTTTCAACTTCTCGACCGGTGTTTTCGTCACATTATTGCCCATATCGTGCAATTTGACAAACGTTAATGTTCTCAGTCACCGAAGTCCTCCAAATTTCATAAATGAATCATCAATTATTTAAGTGACTTGAAATGGCTCCGAACATAATTTGCAGAAATCAATACCAAACTCGATGTCACAGAAACTGATTCACGACTGATCTCCAGATTAGTTGCGATTTGTCACTAATAAATGGATATATGTTTGAGATTTGCGATCAATCACTGGTATTCTGACCAATAATAATCTGTCACACATTTGTCTTCGATTCTGATTAGAGTAGAAACTTGAATACAGATTGATATCTAATTAGTTGAGTCGAATCAATTCGAAGTGTGAGCACAATATCGACTATAATTGTGTGATTCGACTAATGAAGAATACACTTACGAGAAGTGGATTGAAAGCGATTCACGAAATTGAGACAAAAGCAAGAAAAGTTCGCAGCGATTGTCAGTGCGATTGTGTTCGCGTTTGATAATTAATTTCAATCGCAACGATAACCTGGTGTAGCGGTTTGCATGTCCTCGGCTATAGTTTTTCGTTTCACTGATCGACTCAATACGCATGCATTCAAATGACACGAATATCACGAATACCTTGTATTTCAATAATAGATTTCTGTTGTCACTGGACTTATGACTTATAAATCGATACTTTGTTTCGTATTCATAATAATTCCCAGAAAACTGTTAGCACTTTCACTGAGTCAGCAATTGAGGAGATCTCAAGACAATTAGCGCCAAAACATAGCATTAAAATGGACTTTCATTCAAATTATTTTATCGATTCTTGTCGTTTACGGAATATTCCAATACTTAAGAATTGTTTTGTAACAAAAGTCAATAATATATTCACACGATTTCAAAATTCGACAAATGAATGAAATGAAAGAAAAATGAAACTAATTTCACATTATTTTCAATTCAACTCAAAAGAGAAAGTTTTCGAGAATTTTGTTTTCATAATAAGATTAAATTGTTTTGAATTGCTAGATCTAAAACCTCATTAACAAAGCTCTTGTGTATTGCTTAATAAATAAAAACAAAACACAACTAATCATAAAAAAAAATTTTTTTATTCCAGACAAGAATATTAAAAATAATTAAATCCCGAGTCGGGATAATTGTTTGAAGTGTACAAAACTAGCGATCGATTAATTATATTGGCCTTAATTTGATTACAAATTACATTTTGACATCAATTTGATAATGAATTAGGTGAAATGTGTTCATCGGATGAGCGAGCAATGGGTTTGTCATAATTTTGGCAAATGCTCTGCCTCTTCATAACTGGGCGGAACTGAGTTGTTCGATATCACTGAATCTCTAGGTTTGTCTTCATTTTCGATGATTGCGTTCACAACTTGTGGCGAGAAATACGACTGCTGTAGAACTACCGACTCATCGCTCATTGTGCTCTCGTTGCGCGACCGCAGCCGTCGGTTGACGTCGCCGTTGGACGCAAGCATCGACTCCCGACTGGCCTCGATGTTGGTGTCGCGCCGTCGGCCAGACTTTCTGCGTTGACAAGCGTTCAATTGAATTACGGTTTGAGTCTGTTTTTGCGAAGTGTTTTACCTATTTTTGATGACTATGAAAGCGGTGACGACTATAGAGGCGACGACAATGCAAACGATTACTATTATAGGCATTCCTTCGTAATCGAAGTGCCATATAATCACTGCAATCAATACCAATACCAAAAGTTCTGTAATCAGTAACACTTTGCTCAACATTTATGGTATATGTGTTTCACATGATTTCCATTTTTATTTAAAAATTCAATTCATGTCATAAAACTCTAGACTCGATTAAAAGAACGCGTTTTGAACAACAATTTGTTGTCATTATATCACAGATAATATGGATTCAATGTTTCTATGGCTTCAACTGATTATTCATTTATGTGTTCGACTTATTATTAAATAAAATCAAAGACAACATTCTAGTGATTGTGAGCACAGTTTTCCGTTGAAGTGCTCGTGGATTGTGTTTCATAATGGGTTCTCACAACAGGAAAGTGGTCTCACATTAAGCTAATCAATGCATAAAAACAATATTTTATGTAAAACTATTCCGTATCTGTTCACCAGATATACTCGAATAATCTCCAATTCAATGCACTTTCCAAATAAAGTCTAATTATAGTTCACTCATAGATACAGCGCTCTAATCAATCTGACCATGGTAATCTTGTAATGGTAATTTAAGTGATCAATTAAAACATTAGCTAAATAAATAAAGTTTTTGTCCAGATAACTGCTAAATAACATTTGTTAACTTTTTACTTGGAGATATTAGCCTCTTAAGTTTGGCAAATTTTGTCTTTGATAAGGCCTGACAAGTGCAATGAGATGATAAACCAGTTCAATCAGTGACAATCACTGGTCGTGTCAGCTCTTATGTGCTGCAAAAGCTCCGAACTCCGAACTATTGTTAGTCAACGTTAAATGCCATAACATTTTCGATCAGATCTGATAACAATCTAATGTGAGACGGGTTCGACATAATTGTCATAATTATGTAATACTTATCAAAAGCAAACATTTGTGCGAAACGTTTAGTGAATTTTCTTTTGGTATTGAATTACTTCAATTAAAGTGTAGACCAAAAACACACGACTATTGAGACATAGATTGTTGTTCGGAACGATTGGTCGGACTCGGAAGACATCACTGCATTAGATGTGTGTCAGATGTGCTAATCGTGAGTGCAATCGCTTCGTTCACCACATGATGACTGGTCGGAGACAATCGATCGATTATTTAATTTCGCTCTTCTATTATATAAATGTCTAATCAAATAATTAAATGATTTTTGTCATTCAGTCATCGATGAGGTCATCGAAAACATATGCATTCGATTGCATTGATTCCTATTTATTGAGTTTCATTTCATTCAATGCTTTCAGTGTTCCTTCCTTTCAGTTTCGCTGCATTTGTTGCATAACTTTTTTAATATCATCTGTTATTTTCAATTTCATTCACTTTTACATTGAATTAAAGGAGAGAGACATCGATTGGCCGATTGTGTGACCGAACAGAGTCGCAAATGTTTGTGAGAGCAATGTTTTGTCGATATTTGCTGAGACGATCGTCGACTCAATGATAGCCATTCGTACAAAATTGACTTTCATTGCTCTTCAGACCATTTGCGCAAAGCATCGCTCAAAAGAAGGTCCTTCTCGTCGACGTCTCTCTATTCCAGTGGACTGATTGAAGCCACGGATGCGATCCATTGGTGAGTGATTTGTCAATCTATTTAAGGATATTTTCAGTTCCTCTTTGGTGTTCTTCAAACGACAAACACTTTTAGCGCTAATTCATTCAAAAGACGAGACGAACGTAAACACAGAGTTTGTTATTTAAATCCCATTCAATGGTCTCCATAGCGACGACAACGAACACGTGCTTCGCATTGACGTAATGTTGGAGACCTTTATTGTCAAAGGCCTTATCATTTGGCAGCGACTGATGTGTAATACAGTTTAGGCAATTTATAACAAACGATGATTATAATTATTATCATTGTTAATCAAGAGCAAAGATAATTATTTTCATATATCGCATAATTTGCATAATCATAGTCTTGGAAATCACTAGGAGTTTCATCATAATTAGATTAACTGTTATCTAGATTTAAATTATTTAATAGTTGTGTCACAATATGGTAAGTATTGATACAGTATTGCTATGAATGCACTATCAATGCTATAGTGTTTAGTTAGTTTTTACACAAAGAGGTGACGCTTTACTGCCAAATGTTTGTGCTCTTAATAATATGTAATTTTGTAAATTATCAAAATTAGAGCTAATTTACAATAAAACCAAGCTACATCAATGTAGTACGAAACTTCTAAAACATTGAATTACCATGCGTGTTTCCAATGCATAAAAAGTTAACTACAACTAATTGACAAAATTACTAAAGTTATTTTTTTCAAATTTTGTTTTGCAAAGAATCGTATTAATTTTATTTTTGTGACGAAATCAGCTTTCCTGGAATGAGATCATGATCATAATGACAATTTATGATACTGAGAACCAATCTTATAGTTTTATTTATTGCTGGCGCTATTTTATTTGAAATATTCCGTTCATAAAGCCTTGCTAACTACTGTAAAAAGGTGAATTTGATGCTAGTTTGAATGAATGTTTATTTTGTCCAGGGTCACTTGAGAATTTTCGACATTATTCATAAGTTGCAAATAAGCAAACCTCGAATCGCTCTTTTTCTATATTTAATTAACAAATTTGAAGTAATTTTCAAACATAGTTTGAATAAATTGAAAACTTGCACGAGTGGTGTCCAAGATGATTGGCTGGTAGAAGATAAGACGAATTTTCTGGTTCGGAGGGATTTCTTAGTGATGAAATCAGGCCCTGATTATCAGGGTATATTTGAATTATATGAAAAACTAATGAACTAGTAAATTTAGTCTAAAATCTATAATTCATTTGCTGAGATTGACCTTCACTTGACCTTTAAGGCAATGGATTGCTGATTGAATTTAGAAGATAACTGAAAGACTTTAAATTCGAATGAATAAATCATTAAAAATGTTTGCTTTCGTAAAAGATAACAGAATTTTATTAAATGACGAGATAAATGATGTTTAGGTCGAGATTGGCTTTTGTTTAGCATCGAGTTTGAGGTGAAAAGCCTTATAAATTAGATTAAATTCATTTGGTTTTATCAAATATGAGGAAATCGAGTGATTAATAGCGAAACAGACTTATCGTTCTTCTTATAAGGTTTGTCAAAGACTTTCAATGCGTTACAAATATAACATTTTATGGTCTGAAATGTAAACCTTAAAACATATTGATTTCGGGTTTTGGCGTCCAATCGATATATTCGGGCTCTTGAATGCCAGGCGAAAGATAAACGGTTCATATATTGGATGAGAAATCAAATACCAAGATCCTATCACAACATAGATTGTATCGAACAATTAGAGCAGTGATGCCCAAGGTCTCCCGGCTAGGGGAGGAGGTAATTCAAATTTGAGGCTTGGGGTCAGGGGAGGGGCTTGGCATTGATGCAATCAGAGTGTTTTCACATATTTTTAGCATATTTAGGATGTAACAACGTGCATTTAGCTTATTTGTTTCTAACATCAACTAAATTAGCTTAATTATGCCTGAATTTAACTTAATTATCCTTAAATTAAACCTAATCGATGCTATTCAGTTCAAACTTAGGTAACTTTGGAGAAAAATGCCGCGGCGTTCCACGCCATCTCCTGTGGGGTGGCAGCCGTTTAGAGAGATAAGCCAGCATTTTTCCTAGAGGGATAAAACACCTGATCTTTCTATGGGCATCACTGCAATTAACATCAATTCGAGTGTCTTACTTTTTATCTCTACCACCATGCTGATGCAAATATATCACTAAGATTGTTTAATAATGCTCATACTAAGTGGTAATTTAGTCGGGATACCTTTTGTCCATGCTAACGTACTTGTTGAGAACTTGATAGAACAGAAGATTTATCCAGCTAAATTATTACCTATTATCATGATCGTAATATTACCTATTATCATGCCCTCTTTCAAAGTAATTACCCTAAAGTCGGGTGTATACCCCGTCTAAGTGTATAACCCGAACCTCAAGAGCTCGAGACGAAATAAAATTTATGCATGTATAACCCTATGTTTTGAAATGTAGAGCCATATTAGTGTATAACCCGACTCGGGTTATACATGCGAAAAATCGAAGAAAAAAGGCCTGTATTGGTGTATAACCCCCGGGGTATACACCCGACTTTAGGGTAATCTATTTCAATCAATAACATTATGTATTTTGTGAATATATCTTGTTTAGATTTCTGATTTTTCAATTAAATTATCGCGTAAAATTCAATAAATGAGCCAATTGGCCCAGTTTTGCCATGTAGTTGGGTTGTAGGAGTTAGATTATCAAGATATCGCATTATAAATCCATTTGTCTTCGAATTTTCAATTGAAATCATTTACCAATTTTGTTTATTACCAAGATAATCACAATGAAGGAGTTTGAACAAGTACACTAGTTAACTTAAAAGCTTGCAAACTCTTATTCTGGACAATAAGTTTTCTATAAGAATTCATTGGTTTGTACCTTAGAATCTGCAACCCTTCAAGTTAAATGTACATGTAGTTACATGTAGTACATGTAAATGTAGTTTACATTGATTGTATTACATGAATGTAATTGAGTTTCAATAAGACTAAATTTAGGTACGTTTCATTCCACCAACACAAAACATAATTAGCATGATAGTCAAGTCAATTTGCCAAGCTAATAGACTATTCGATTTATGGTATGCTCTCGTCTCTAATGGTGTGTCTGTCGTATCATCGAGTTATCAGTCGCCAAATGAAGGACCGCTTCCGACACAATGTTCTGCATCTGAAGTCCAACACATGTCTCACTCCTTATCGGCGACTCTCCTATCACCAAACCATTGACTGGACATTAATCCAATTAATTTGAATCAATTAGTCGATTACACCCACGACATGAGTGTCGGAGTGGGCAAAGCATCTTGTTAATTAACCGAATTTACAACGGCAACAAGAAGGAGCTTACCTAGTACACTTGAATCGAGCTCAATGGCTGTTCCTGTTCTCAAAAGATGACATTCATTTGGCGTTAAGCAACAATTCTTTATTGGTTTGGCGGATAATGTTCTTGATTTATGACAGGAGTCGACAGTCCTGTTCAAAATGCAAATCTCGAAATCCCTTCAGCTTTAGGCCGACATTAAAGTTTAATCAATCGCCTCAAATGAATGCCTTAATATTTGCGAAGGCGTTCGGATATAAAGTTTATTTTTTTCCTTTTCTCTTCACTTGACTTCTCTTCGGATCTCTTTTCAATTGAAATAAACAAAAAGCTCTGTATTTTATCGTTTTATTAGAATTTAATATAAAAATACATGTCTTGCAGAAAGTGTATCAATAAGTGTGCG
Organism: Hemileius initialis; assembly: GCA_033995645.1. Lineage (NCBI taxonomy): Eukaryota > Metazoa > Arthropoda > Arachnida > Sarcoptiformes > Hemileiidae > Hemileius > Hemileius initialis. Next base: position 1,676 of record JAUJYQ010000176.1, on the reverse strand, counting down.
GACATAGAAGTGGACTCAACGTCCAAAACGCAATTATTGGGCGACTCATTGCCAGAAGAAGTCGTCACCAATGATGAGGAAGACGTGACCGAAGATCTTCGTCAGGACTGCTAAAGACTGATAAACACCTAATTCTAAAGTCAAACAAAAATGTATGTTTAGAGTCAGAGAAGCAATTGGAAGGCTATGAACGGAATTAAGAGACAAATTATGGTCACCTTTGCACTTTTCAAACTGATCGAGTCAATGGGCGATGGCAGTCAACATCCATATTCATTACCAGTGCTCTAACAATGTCTCGCGAATTGATTCACATTTTATTTGTCTCCCAACAAACTTTCGAATCGATCACTTTAAGAGATCATAAATGTATTTGAAAATTGTTTGCTTGCAATCGCATTGACGACTGAGTGGAAAGAGAAGGCTTCGACCGATTGCTGGCACCGATCGAAACCCAAACATTAGTTTCTTATCAAACCATTTGAGAATTGAATTCTCTCTCTTCGACCACAGAATTATATCCTAACAAAAAAAGTGCTTCAATACTACGAATTATACTTCACAACTGTTCCAATAAAGAGATGAATTAATTTCGCTACTATTCTAAAGAAGAGCAAAACCTTTGAGAGTTTGGTTTCGTTGGAAGACAAATGTTTGAGTGAATGGCATACAAAGACTTTTCGATTGTTTCTGGTGAAGTGGTTAATAAATTATCAATTCATATGTATGTAATTAGATTTGGCATGTTCATTTAGCAATCTGACAAGATTGTTCCAACAGATGCGTTCTGTGTAATTCTCTTTATGCTTAGTTTGTCCCATAATTTATTCTATTAATGGCATAGTGGGTAACAATCGAGCACAATGAGCAAGTCAACCTTTCAATTAGTCGCTCCCAATGCCTAATACTTGATATCATTAAGAATTTAGGAATTATCGAGAATTTGCTTCACTTTGTTGTTCGCATAGGAAGTCAAACTGAAAACTATGGTCTCTCGAAGTGATTTTTTAATTAGCATTCAATTAAGAAAACTCATTACAACTCTGTTTTACTAATCACTGAAAAAAAACTAATGAGACTTCAAAATCGAAATCTATTTCCAGTTCTTGTCTATTGAAAAAGGCGTTAATTAATACGACATTAGATTCGTTGAGAACTTATAGTGATTAAGTCGACCGTCAGAAGTGTTTGTCCGCCTTCACGACAAGACGTGATCCGAGTGTCGCAACTCTCAGATCATCTCAATCTCAATATTAAGAGTGGGTTTCGAGTGCTTAAAGAGTTTAATTTTAGATCGGGTTTTCTGTGTAAACTTGTTATTACATTTGGTTCTAGTGATTCGATGGCGATTATTCATAATAATAGTAGAATTGTTATTTCAATTAGATTTTATTACTTGTCATTTTCCAAAACACCATTCATTAACTGTTGTATACTATTTTGGAGTTATATAAAAAGGAAGGAAAATAGCATCATGGCAATGTTGGCAATGCTGGCAATTGCAGTCCAAAGTGACGAACGCTTCCTATAAACAGTCATTATTTAAAATTATATTCATCTCAGACCAGAAAGTGTTTTATTGTTTGTCAGACAAAACAAAATTTTATGTTTTATTTTGTCTTTTGAAAAGAAGTGACGACAACGACGACAAACATATTGAAAAAGACACGAAAGGC
>JAUJYQ010000175.1:0-10063 GCA_033995645.1 Hemileius initialis | reverse complement strand
CCTTTTGATACCAATTCACTCGGTCTTCACTCACTATTTATCTGACTATTTGGATGAGGTCTGAACTCTTAATTGTATTTCTTTTCATTAATAAGTTGTGTCATTCATAGGGTTGGGAGGAAAGAACCGAATTGTCTTTGATCACACTTTTGGATAGTTATGGCAAAGAGTTTAGGAATACAAAGAAGATCAGTGAAGATCTGACACCCGTTGAGAACAGCGATCACATCAAAAGACTGATCAATCTATTAGTCGACCGCGTCTTCAAACAACAAAATGTCAATAACAGAGAGAATAGCGAACAAAAACATTCTCTAATCAGTCAAACCATTACTGAAGACGAAGAATAGAGAAGACATCATCGGAACAAATATTCATTCGATCATCAATTGTAATAAAGACTAAAATTGTTAGAAATTAATTCAAAATTTATTCAATTGGCGAACACTTTGCGAGCAAAACATCAAAAAATAGACTTTACTTTACTTTACTCAAAGAACTCTGTGGTTCATATCGAGTGATAGTAAGCCTTTGATAACCCGTTTGGTTCACTGCTTCCTCGGCTGATTAATGACATTGGTCTTCGGCGGCAGAGGCCTATACTCGTGTTGTGGCGCCGGAGTCTTCTCGTGGAATGCCTTAACGGAAGCGGTCGGGAAGTCGCTGTCACCCTAACCACAAGACAAAGCATGTTATTAACAGATCATAGATAAGACCGGATGTCATACTCGAGCCACAACCCCAGAGATGACCATTGGGGTCGGTTTGGGAGGCGCCTCCTCTTCTATCTCCTCTTCCTGTTCCTCATTCTCCTCATCCTTCTTAGGCTCAGCGATAGGCTTCTCGTTGTGAGTTGTCTTGTGTTGGGTTATTCTCATTCCTCCAGCTTTAACTGAAATTCAATCAATGCTTAAGACATATGTTTAGTATTTAAGGCATTTAATGGAAGAATGTAAACAATGAAAGGCAATGGTCAGAGAGAAGATAAGCCATGTGTCAGACCTGCTGGCGGGTGACCTGCCTTCAGGTCAGTCGGCTCTTCGTTTGCGGACATTCCACGAATGCGATGCAGAAGTCGTGTAAATAACGATTGAATTGATATCAGTTTAGCAAACAATAAAACGCAAGCATTGAGTGATTGAGTGTTCGCCTCAAACATGCAATTAAAGGTCCAATCGTTGCACTGCAGACAAACTCAGAGACTCAGAGACAGCACAACAGACACAACACAACAACACCTCTACTCTACACAAACACCACTTCGACATCATCTGAAGACATGTATGACCACATCCACAGTATGCACATCATCACAGATCATCTCTTTGATACCACTCATGACAATTGTTTTGTCTTAAGGTCAGGCCTGCAACTCATACTTGCCGTGGTTGGGCACTGCCGTAGCGGTCGGATATGCGGTCTATTTGACGCTTAAGACCCGAAAGGAGGCCAATTGCGATGGCGATTGCGTTAATAAAAAAGTTAACAAGGAAAAAGATAAAGTGGTCGACTCTTTCGATGTCGAAGATCTTGGCAATAAAGCTGTCTTCTGCCGCTGCTGGCGGTCTTCCAAGGTTAGCAATAGTTTGGTTATTTGTTGAACCTATTTATGCTTTGAATTAATTGACTTGAATTGAACACATGACAAATTGCCATGATGCTTTTTCAATTTGACAAATAGCTTGTCCAATTTGCAATATAATCCTAGTTGAATAGATAATTTTTATACAGACGCCCCAAACATCAAGTGAAAAGTGTTGCACATATTTTTATCAATAAATGATCTTTATCTAGTTAAATTATGTATGACCTTCACTATTATGTTCTAAATTCTATTTATTGTAAAACATAGTTATTGTCGTAACTAATAATTATTTAATTTACTAAATAACAAGATATGGACGATAATTATTGCCTCGATTGGTACGCATCGATATTAACTCTTTCCTTAAGGGCTAAATAAGCACGAGCCAAATGACAACCTTGGACAGCTTTTCTTGTTTTGCACTCTCGAACCTAACACTAACTGTCCTTTAATTATATTATTAATTTATTTGAAATTAATTGCGTTAACGACTAATCGTTTGTTGACTGTCTGGAACAGTTCCCGTACTGCGACGGCGCCCACAACAAGCACAACCAGGACACTGGCGACAACGTCGGACCACTCATTATCCAGAAGAAGGAATGATTGGCTGACACCAGAGTGTGGCCATCGAATAAAATTTGATTTATTTAGTAGTTTCTTTATTTAGATTGCTAGATTCAAATTAACAGATGTTCAAATCAACGATTATGTTTAACCTTGACATTACTATATATTTACAATAACTTTGATCTTGATAACAATTAATTACACTTTGTTTAGGAATTATTATTGTTTTGTAACGATCAGTGAACAGCAATAAATTTGGCACATTTAAACTTGGTAGTTTCGGAACTTTCGGATCAGGTCGTTGTCATAATTGTTATCTCGGAACCAATTGACTCCTTCCGGATCCGGTTTCGGGTAATTCGGTGTCGGATGATATGTGGTATTAGAGGTCGGTTCACATCCGCTGCCAATCATCAGGTCTTTTGGACTTCTGTTAATCCAATGCATCGAAATCTGAACGTCTTTTCCCATTCGCTGCCACTTATCAAAACTTATAGCTATTCCACAACTTTTCCACTTATCGTATGATTTTCTCATTTCTGGATCAGTCAATACATCTTTCGCTTTGACCAATTGCTTGAAGAGTTCTTCGGCCTCTTTATTATCGATTTGTTTGTCTGGATGTAATGCAAGCGCTCTGTTCTTGTATTCAGTTGTTATTTGTTCAGTCTGTCGACCAGTCAAGGGATCAGATCAAAGATAACCAACTGATCTCATGCATAGAGAGGACATGCTTTGAACAGACATACCGATGAACTTGGATGACAGCCTAATATCTGATAGTAATCTTCATGCGAATGCTGGAATTTGAAGATATCTTCCATTGCTTGTTGGCCTAGTTGTCTCTCGATTAAAATTGATATTGACTAGATCAATCAAATAATATTTCATCAATTATTTGAGTCAGTCATCGATGGTCACAAACGGATCAACTGATGCGAGTCTGACGTCACGTACCGTCACTTCAATGACAACTCAGCACTCATTTGTAAACAAACAAACCTTAAGTCACAAACATTCGTCTTTTGCACCGAAGCGATGAACACCGATAATACGGTTCGTCCGTCGGCCGGACAGTCGACCAATCAATGGGAAGGTATGTACTCGAAGACAATTGTCTAGTTTGTGATGTCTGACCACCGAATCGACCAGAGCTGAGACGTCGAGCCCGACATTACGAGAACGAATTGGACTCAAAATTATTGGGTTTTAGTAAATTAGTCTCAAAAGATATATCACGTGAAGACAATGACAGCGAAACGGCACCACTGATGGACGCCTCCAGAGATAGCTTCGACCGAATGAACGGCGAAATCGATGGCCTATTATCCGCTCTGTTGGACGTCAATAATCAGATGTCTCAGTATTGCGAACGCCTTCAGAACGCGTCCGCAACCATATATACACTGCAAAGACATCGGGAAATACTTCACGACTACACTAATGAATTCCACAAAACCCGTAACAACATTGAGGCTCAGATCAGTCGGGAAATGCTTTTGGGGCCTCACAAGAAGGACACGGGGTATGAGCCATCGACTAAATGAGTCACCATTTGATTTGTTCCAACAGTTTGTTTCGGACCACGACTAACAAGAAGAATGATTTGCTGCTTAAGGAGAGTCAACACATTAGTCAGTCGGAGATAATGATTGACCAACAGATCAATGTCGCCGCTCGGACTCGGGAACACCTACTGAATCAGAGGAATACATTCAAAGCCTTTCAGACGCAAATGACAACTCTGGCCAGTAATGACAATCAGATCCGATTCAATCGCTTGATCTCTGCTCTCAATTACAGATCGATTTCCAGTCATCAATAGTTTGGTTCATCGGATAAATGTGAAGAAGCGAAAGGACTCAATCATATTAGGGATAGTTATCGCCATTTGTATGACTTTTCTTATTTTATACATATTTTAGATGAAAATCAATCGATTTGTCGTAAAATTTATTAATAAAATAATTTATTTTCGAAATGTTTTTCAAAATCTCAAACGATTAGTCAATATTTGGCAAAGCGTTTCAAATCACAGTCGAGTACGGAATCAAACGTTTCATCAAAACAGTTAATAAACAATAATTACAAATAATAATAAAAATAAGTAAATAATAATTAAAATATAAAATAATCTCAACTAAAACAACAAAATATTTTAAAAATTAATAATAACTGACAAGATTTGCGATTTAGCTTTCTTTGAGACAAGATTTAGCTTTTGACCAAATAAGAGGTCTTTAAGCAAAAGTATGTATAAAAACAGTTTTCAAATCAAAACTCCTCTAATAGTCAGTGACTAATGGCTTAAAAGTATTTACATTTGAATTATTGATTCGTTTACATCAATAATCAAATCGATTACTCCCGAGGAATGATTGACAGTTGATCAACACTTAAGGTCTCTTTATTCGAGACCAATTGAGCGATGGAAAGCTGAAGAATAAAAGAATTTTTTAAAGAAGTGCAAATGAATTAGAAATGCATACAATCGAAGAATTTTGTTGACGGGCCTCTCGGGAAACAGTTTGTCGTCGGGCTCCCGATTGATCGGTCCCTCGACCACCAATTCATCGCTGTTTGGCTCAATTCGATCGTTCGAACTTTCATCGAGCCAATTATTCGAGTTGCCTTGATTGTTTTGCAAACATTTATACTCATTCACCTCTTCTTCTAACTCTTTTAGACGAGTTCTGAGATAATTTCGCTCGAGAAGAATATTTCTCATCTCAGTCAAAGAGAAGCCATTTTGTCCATCAGTTTGATCGCTGTTCTCATTATTTGGATCGGCAATCGTTTCAGACCAATGAGAGATCTGGTATTTATTGTGTTTAACTCTTCTCCTCAGTTCTCTGTTCTGGTGAATCGCTTCTTCCAATTGTGTGGACAACTAGAGAATTCGATTTTAATAATCGACTTAATACATGATTTCAAAACCTTTTCGATCTCCTCGTCCTTCAGTTCCAATTCTTTGGTCACTGATTGTATTTTAGCGCCACTTCTTTGAATCGACTGTTTCAACGAAATGATCTCATTATCGATAGCCATTTCGCCCTTCTTCTGAAGGTCTATAGCAAAGACAATAGTATGGAAAGATGTAAATCAATGGTCAAATGCTAGACCTGTGAGCGATTGTGAAAGATTCTTCTCATTCTGGACCAAAGTATTACTAAGTTTGAGATTCTGTTGTCTCAACTGAGTAACACATTGTGTCAAATGCAGGTTCTCTTTCCTCCAGTGCTCTTCAAGTGATTCCATTTCCATTTCATATTTGTTGAGATTGACAGCTCTCAAACGTTTGTCGTTCTCGAGGTCGAAGAGGTTTTGTTTCAACTCATCCATCTGTGTCTGGAAGTTCTCCTTCACAATACACATCACTTCCAAATGTTCCAAAACTCTGATCACTTTGGGCATCAAATGCTTTACAGAATCAGAGCCAAGACTGTCGATCAACTTCTGGAACTGGTCGCCGATCTCGGCGGCCAAGTCGTAGACATCTTCGACTTCGAGGTCTCCCGATTTGCGATCCATAGTTTGCGTGGGCGTCGAAGTCAAGTGGTTTCGGGTAAAGTGTGGCAGAAGTGATGACAGAGATGTCACAGAGATTGTGCTACGGCTTGAGTTTGACTCTAATTTGGATCCATTGGACTATTGATTTTGTGTCAATCAGATGACCATCGATTGGATCAGTTACTGCACTCTCAGTGCAATCCAATAACGTCTGAAGCGTTTGGCTCACGAGTGGTCGTCATTGCCGTCAGGACTGAGTCACTGCTCCGACGCATGCGCTCTGACTCGACGTCGCTGTGGAGAGACAGGTCTATAGTTTGCACACATTTCCTCTTCCTTTGCAGTCAAAGCGTGACTCAAATGGTTAGCAAAACTTTTTTCACTGTCTTTTAAACCGAATTAAATCTAATTAATTGTTTGATCCGATGCTTAGTCTCACCGAAAGTTCTCGGCCCCAAGACATGGCTCGATGGCCTTCACTCCGAAGAAGCGGAGTCGGAGACATCGTGGCAAAGTGAAGGCCTTCCCTAAAGACGACCCGAAAAAGCCGATCCATTTGACCGCTTTTATCGGGTATAAGGCAGGTATGACCCACATTGTGCGCGAGGTAGACAAGCCTGGCTCAAAGGTCAATAAGAAGGAGGTGGTCGAGGCGGTGACCATTCTTGAGACCCCGCCGATGGTCATTGTCGGCATCGTTGGCTACATTGAGACCCCCAAAGGTCTTCGAGCCTTTAAGACCGTATGGGCCGAACACTTGAGCGAAGACTGTCGCAGACGGTTCTACAAGAATTGGTAAGAGTCTATTAAATTGGTGTCGAGTATCAGTTCCTCTGAGGTTACTCAAGAGCTGAGAAAGACATTGATTCACTTCAAATTGCGGTCTCCTCTCGCGATTGATTTGTGACGAGACTGTTCTCTCATCTGTGTTATGACAATCTAAATGAAGGTATAAATCAAAGAAGAAGGCGTTCACCAAATACGCCAAGAAATGGGTCGACCCGGTGGGCAAACGCGAGATCGAGAAGGACTTGGCCCGCATGAAGAAGTACTGCACTGTCATCCGTGTGATCGCTCACACGCAGATGAAGCTGATGAGAAAGCGCCAGAAGAAGGCCCACATCATGGAGATCCAGGTGAATGGCGGTACAGTCCCCGAGAAGATCGAGTGGGCCCGCAAGAAGCTCGAGAAGTCCGTCGCTATCGAAGAGGTTTTCCAAACTGATGAGATGATGGATGTGATCGGTGTCACTAAGGGCAAGGGTTATAAGGGTGTGACCAGCCGTTGGCACACGAAGAAGCTGCCCCGAAAGACCCACAAAGGTCTCCGCAAGGTCGCTTGTATCGGTGCCTGGCATCCCAGTCGCGTCCAGTTCACTGTTGCACGCGCCGGTCAGAAGGGCTATCACCACAGAACTGAGATCAATAAGAAGATCTACCGGATTGGAAAGGGAGGTAAAGAAGCGAAGAATAATGCGTCCACTGATCAGGACATCACTGAGAAGACGATTACTCCAATGGTAAGACAATATTGATTTTTATTATTGAAATGGTAATCAAGTGATGATAAAAACAAGTGTACCAAACACACTGAATTCAATGACGAAGCCTAGGGCGGACTGAGGACATTGCTCACTGACATTGGTTATTGTTTTAATCAAGTTTTGACCAGTTTTATTGTTCCAATCTTAGGGTGGATTTCCCCACTATGGAGAAGTGAACTGCGATTATCTTATGCTGAAGGGATGTACTGTCGGACCCAAGAAGCGTGTCTTGACTTTGAGAAAGGTATGTCTATCACCGATTTAAAGCCAACATTTCTTGTTTAATGATGAATATCATAGAGCTTTTTAACCATGATACAAATTGTGATTACACAATGATAGGACTGAATGCTAAACTTTTTATAACTCAAGTTGTTGTTGATTACGATTTGATAGATTCAATTGTTTTTGTGTAGTCTCTGCTGACTCAGACCAAACGGGTGGCACTCGAGAAGATCAATCTGAAGTTCATCGACACGTCTTCCAAGTTCGGCCATGGCAAGTTCCAGACCGCCGCCGAGAAGAAAACGTTTATGGTAAGTGTGTGACTATAGCTTTGTGATTGGCTGTAGTTTTAGTGATGATTGCAAGTTATTTCGATCCGATTATTATTGAAGAAAGCATTTGCTGCCTTCCTTCTGATGGCCTTAATCCTCATCGATCGATAATCCATTCTCTACTCAACTAATGGATTGTTAATCTGATTACAGGGTCCGCTCAAAAAGGACAGAGTCAAGGAAGAGAAGACCGCTTAAACTGTTTTCGATTTAATTTTGAAATAAAGTTTGGAATTTTTGAAGAATAAACAATTGTTTTGTTTTATTTATTGATTGATTTACTTGTTTTACGGCAACTAATGGTTTGTATAAATGAGTTGAACTCAACTCTGATGTCAGCAAAACAAAGAACACGTGACTGAGTGTTGAACTATTGGTGCGATTCTCAAACGATTGTCTCATTTGTTATTTGAAGACAAAACTGGTCTCAAATGTGTGGCCGAACCGCCTGTACTCTGACCAGAGAGTCGATCAGTCACGCGGCCGCCTATAAAAATGCGGTCAGTGGTGAGCAAGTGGTCTGTCAGTGGCTCGAAGACAATGGTTCTAATTTGTCGTATGAACCTAACTTCAATCAAACCAGTGGTCACTGCCTTCCCGTCATATTCTCCAAGGCTTTAGTGGACGACAAGTGTATTGACTCTTCAGTAAGAACTTTGGCTCCGATGCGGTGGGGACTCAAACCCGAATGGTTCCAATCGGCCAAATCGTCAAATCAGATCAGTCCAATCAATGGCCGCTTTGAGACAATTACCGAAAAGATAACATTCAGTTCTCCACTGAAGAAAGGCAGACGTTGTGTCATATTAGTCGACGGCTTCTTCGAGTGGAAGATCAACGAACAAAAGACAAAAGATCCGTATTTTCTTCATTGCCCTCAGAAATATGTCGATTATAAGAAGTGCGATTGGATTGATAATCAGAATCAACTGCTTGACGGCCATCAATGGGTAGGTCCGCGACTGCTGACTATGGCCGGACTCTTCAACTTAAATGCCGAAACTGGTCTTAGTTTCACTATAATCACTGTTCCATCACATCCAAGCCTCGAATGGCTTCACGACAGAATGCCAGCCATTCTGGACTCGGAAGATAGTGTCAGGGATTGGCTCGACTTCAAGAATGTGTCGGTCGATAAGGCCATCAAATTATTGGCCCCTTTTGGAGGACTCGAGTATCACATGGTTTCGCGTCTGGTCTCAAATGTCCGGAACAATAGTATTGAAAACCTATTACCGAATGAAGTGAATGTCAAACAAAAAAGTTCTCAAACAACGATTGACAACTGGTTCACCAAAAGAGTCAACAAAAAGCCAGTGCCAGAAGAAATCAAAGACGAAAAGGATGGGTCGACTGCTCCCAAAAGAGCTAAATAATCTTTATTATAATTAAAATAATTTTTGTTATAATTACTAAATGTTTATTAAATTATTTATAAATTTTGCAAAATTAATAACAAATAAGACTCGTTTGCGATATCAGAGGCGTTTGGAAGGTTGTGGGTCTGGTCAGTTGGGGAGTCGGCTGCGGTCAGCCCGGAGTGCCCGGAGTTTACACCAATTTAGCTCATTTAAGACCTTGGATTGACAGCTATGTCATGCGATACAGAGATGTTTCGCCCATCGGTTCGATCGATAATTTCGAACCGGGATATGGAGTGATAAGTGAAAGAAGTAATGCCAAAAGTGATAACAACACTCTCGTCGACCAACAGATCACTCGCGAAGAAAGTGATTCCGATGTCAGCACTACTACTGAGAAATCAAATTAACTAGAGTCAATTAGAGTCACAACTCATCCACTCTTTCAAAGAGTTTCAGAATTATTTAATTTTGTAAATAATTAGTATATGTATTGAAACATAACATTAGAAACCAATTGATTTACTTATTTTTATTTTTTGAATTAACCATTAAATAACTTTAATATAAACTAGTTGAAATTTACGAATATTTGACCTAAGAATCTCACAAAACTTCTATCAAGATCATATTCAATTAGTTCAACAGGTATTTATTGTGAACAAAAGACTAATTAATATCCAAAGGTCAGGTCGAATATCAATAAATACAAATTTAGTATTAATTTTGTCTAAAATAACTTTCAATTAATTGAGCTCCCGATCAACTTGGCGAAAATTATTAGTTTAGAGTTGTGAATTGCACTCTACTTATGGAACCCTTTGAGCCATCTTTTGGTCATAAATATAATCTCTCAATCAGCTAGCAATTAACAAATCGAGTTAATGGAACCCTTATAGACATCTGTCGGATGTCTGCCATAAACTCAGTAAAGTT
>JAUJYQ010000174.1:0-10064 GCA_033995645.1 Hemileius initialis | reverse complement strand
GGATCGTGGCTACACCTAACCAAATCCTATCAGACTTTCTAAGTATTTATTACTATTGCCCCGATTTGGCCCTAGAAATGTCCAAAATACCAGGAAACGGCAAGCCAGACGGAGATCGGTACTTTCAGAATTTCCCAATACAATGTCGACCTGCTTCTGGCTCACATATCTTCAAAGACTCTCCAGATTTGGGAGACCGGATAGGAAACGCAACCAACGAAGTAGTGAAAACCTGCTTGATTTCTTTCTGGTATATACTTCATTTCAATTTCCACCACCTTCTCGGATCGGATGTGCCAATCACCAAGAAAAGCGTGGAGTTGTTTGAGAAAGGAGAATTATACTCAAGTGATTCCTCCTACTACATATACTCTAAGTACACCGACGGATCTGTTGACCCCACAAACATTAAAATTTGTTATTGTTATAACAAAGCCAAAAGGATAATAGACAAACCTCCCGACTCTCCAAATGATTCAGTTTCCATCTCTTATCCTTATTTTCGCGTGGAAAGGGGACCATTGGACCATTGCGTGTACGATCCGAATTCTCAATCAGCAAGTTTCACAGCGACCAAAGATAATGTTGTATATTATGACTCATTTTTCAAGAACTTCGACAATCCGATCAACTCTATGCCACCTCCTTTCAATTTGACAACACCAAAAACGCAAGTCAAGACAAGAAATTTTAAAGCAATTCAATGGAATAGAACGGTCAAAAGAGTGCCACGAATTAACAACGTCATACAGGAAAATCACACAGAGTACGAGGAGCCAACCTCCGAAGAACCCTTCATTTCATCAGGACTTGCCGAAGATAAAGTTCTAGAACTCTCCCAATATGGACTTCAAATCCGAGATTATGGAGACGGGCTCATATTTGATACGGTATTTGACCATATTTTTGTAATCGACTTACCAAAACTTGACCAGTCAATTTTCGACGAAGTCGGAAGCTTAGACTGTGACGACTTTGCGAATCTCCTAGGCGGAAATGTAACTCAATCCTTTTTAGCCAACTACGACGAATTAACAGACGTAGTTAATCAAACTTGCAATGACATAAATCAATTAATGGACGACTTAGTTTCAAAAAATATTGACATCACATTGAAAGCAGTACAACAATTCAAGACTAGGCAGTTGAAACGTAATAAACGTCTTGAGCCAGTCTCCACTACTTTGATCGTTGGTGGGCTTCTCGCGGCAGGTTCATTTGTAGCCGGATGGATGAGTAACAGCCATAGTGGAATGCAAGAATTACGAGAAAATATTGAATCGTTGGCAGGCCAAGTTGATTTAAATACGGAAAACATAGAACTTCTCAGAGACAAACTACTTGGAATTTCAAAGACGCTTGACGACTCGACTAAATTACTCAACAATAAAATCGAATTATTAAAAGATAGCGTGAACACACAATTGAAGAGTTTAACAATAACAATCAGTAATTCCATATCGAAACTTCAATCAAATCAGTACTTGTTGGGCATTTTCAACCTACAAACAGCCTTTAAGATGATAAAAATCATGTCAACGACACAAATTAATAATATAATACTGGATATGCTTGGAATTTTTGACGACATTTTTAACGATCTTCGAAGGTCCAATTTGCCGCACAGTCTAATTTCATGGCAAACACTCAAACCAATCTTAAACCTCATCCAGGAGAAGGTAGAAGGTTCTTACGTCCTGGGAATACCCTTTCACCTCTACGAGCTGTATTATCGGTTTGAGCTGACCACGTATTATATTGACGCCGCTAGTAACAAACTCTTCGTCCGTTTACAAGTACCATTATCAAGGCCGTACCGCCACCAATATTTCAAGTTGATAGCTGTTACGCCACATGGTTTCCCGTGCCGAAACGACATTTGCAATGTCTTACCTCTAACGGATCAGACACCAGAGGCAGTTGATGAATGCATACAATTCACAATGCCTAGGGAACTGTGGGTTTACGGATCCGGAACACTCTATCGAGAAGCTCAAACCTCTGACTTTGACTGTGTCCTGACAAGCCGAGGACGCCAATGTTTCACATTTAACCAGAATATGCTGAGGATTCCATCAAAATGCAGTTTAAGCATGCTAAATTGGAACGGATCTGACGTCCTGAACTGGTGTAAAACGAATTTGGTTTCAAAACATTCTTATAGACCAATTGAAGTCGATCGAAAAAGATATATGTTACACAGCGACATTGTCAAACGCTATACAATACATTGCAAGAACAGAGATAACGAGGAAGTATTGACTTCAGGATTTTCGACCCTCGTTGAAATCCTCCCTCATTGTCAGATATATTTACCCGACCTGAAGTTAACGTTGATGGGCCCCATTGATAAGCCTCTAACTTCATCATCAAATTTCACGATCGAAACATTTCACAACGACATTCTCGAAGACATTAAAACATCCGTAACACAGGTCAAGAAAAATCTAGGACTAAAAGACTTGTTCTCGAGCAAAGTCATTAGACCAGGATCGATCAGACCTGAGAGTTTCGACCTCAAGTTCACATTCGATAATTCTAAATTAACTGCCATATCAACTTATCTATATAAGACACAAGCTGATCTCGAAGATATGGTAGTTAAAATTGATTATCGATCGAATTGGTACCATTCAAAATTTTCCGTGTGGACCTTGAGTTCCCTCGCTGGCAAGCTAATACAGATAATGACTTCTTTAACTATAATCTTCGGATTACTCACACACACACATGCTTTTAATAGATTACTATGCGCAGTTATAATTCTCGAACCAGAAAACGTCCATGCCATCAATCCGATTGGCATTTTCTCAGATTTAACTCTGGGGATTTTCGATCAAAGCAGTGATACAATCGCGAACACAATTTTTCTTTTGTTAACTTTAATTCTCGTGACAGTTTGTCTAATTTTTAAAACATTTCGCAAAATCATTGTTAAGAGAAGCCAAATGGCAGTAGCCAGAAAGAGCTACCACGGAAACTTCAGCCTGAATATTGGACTATTTTATGAAGCAAATAATTTAAGTTCAAGGACCAAGGAAGTCACATATATAAGAATCCCTTTAACTAATGTACCACAGAATGTACAATTAGTATCAGCTAAAAATGTTATGAATATGTACATTGTCCAGAATTCGCGACTGGTGTTAACTCACCAGGTGAAGGTCTATGGCCTTAATGTGAACCTTGAGAGAATATGGGAAAAGGGCATCAACGTCGACATCCCTATTGGAAACATCAAACTTTTAAGCGGAGACTCTTTTATTATAAAAGAAAAGAACCTTATAGGATTAGCTATTATATCTTTTTCAAAGAAAGATAGATCTGAACACGAACCAGGTGTCTCCATGAGAAGTTTGATGTTCGAAGATAGCTCTTTGTAATACTTCATATTTCTTTAATTCAGTCATGCATAGAAGTGTTAGTGTCGATAATATAAGTACCGTGAGTGCAAACCATGCGAGACATGAAGAAGATTCCATACATCGAAATTCTTTAGAATCCGAAAAGCAAACACGGTTCCAGGCAATTGAACTCGATCAAGATAAGAAACACCCAGTATTTCAAACCGAAGTTGTGAACCATAAAAATGGATCGTCTGATGACAGTATATACATAAAACCCAAGCCTGAAGCTCCACCATACTCACCGATC
The DNA here is from genome assembly GCA_033995645.1 of Hemileius initialis. NCBI lineage: Eukaryota > Metazoa > Arthropoda > Arachnida > Sarcoptiformes > Hemileiidae > Hemileius > Hemileius initialis. The sequence goes on along the minus strand of JAUJYQ010000174.1, from coordinate 6,410 downwards.
ATGCAAGGGCCGCCAAGCCGACCATTGATCATTCACCAAGGGTTGACACCTGTCCCACTCCCAAAGTACGACCCGAAAAATGTCGAAAGATGGTTGCAAATCTATGAGATTATCGCCAGATCTAACGGTTACAATAATGAACAAAAGTTCACTAACCTAATAAATAGCTTCCTTGATACTCCATTCTTGGAGTTATATATGAAAATATCTGGGTTAAGAGATGTTAATGACTGGCCGTCAGCAAAAAGAGAATTATTAAGGCGAAAGACAAGAGGTGGATATCTTGACGTTGAAGATGTGGTCAATGATGTTCAAGATAATGAAGAGACTGCCGCCGAGTACATCACTCGTAAAGAAGGAGACTTCTATCGATTACCAGATAAATACCCTGAATCCGCTATAATTCACTGGATTATTCGCGGACTAAGAGATGAAATATATAATCGTGTCATAGCAAAAAGGAGAGAAATCACAACAATTGAAAAATTAATACAAATAGCTGGTTGCGCTGAAAGTGCAGTCAAACTTATACATGAGCGTGGCTCACGATCGAGACCAAGTAATAAGAAACACGATAAAGTCGATGATGACAAGATTGAAGAGTCAATTAAAAGTCTTTCGAAAACATTGAATGATAATCTAACAAAACTGACATATACCATGAAGTCTAACGAAAAATCTATAAATGAGTTGAAGAAAACAATGGATAAAGATGGAAAACCTAAAGAAGGAGACAGACGAAGATTCGATCATGCATTTTACGGCGAAGGAGGCGAACCAAACAATAATAACCAGAATCAACCCCAACCTAGGGAACCACAAAATAATCAAGGACAATCCGGTCAAACAACTCGTTCATCGAACAGAGGTCGCGGAACACCTTCAAGATCTAACTACAGTAATACAGTAAGACGCTGTTTTGGTTGTAATAAAACCGGCCACTTCCGACGCGATTGTAGAACAAATCCCTGGCCAAACTCGACCAATCAACAAAGTAACGCCGGATCGTCCAATTTAAACTAGTGGCGACCCATCGTAACGGGGATATCGAGGGTCATCACGCATTTCAAATTCCTCAATATAAAGCTCTCCTTCAAGTTCTTATAAACTTCGTCCACCTTCCTATCAAAGATATTCCAGCTCTTCTTGACACGGGATCAGCGTTAACGTTGATGCGGAAATCGGTGATAAAAGATTCTTACATCAAACCATTCGCCCTAGAAGGCAATAGAGCACTTCGTCAACTTAATGGAGTACTAGTGCCGATTAAGGAAGCAATCTGTTTGGACGTACAAATTGTTCAAGGATCAAATCTTATAACGATATCACAACACTGCTTCTACTTGGTCGACAAGATGGCACCTTTGATTCTCCTTGGACTAGACTTCTGCCATTCAAACATTAAAGCAATCGAATTCCTTCCTGAAGAATTATCGAGATTAAATTTCAAAAATGGACAATACATAGATGTAATTCAAATCGAAGATATAAATAATATTATGTTGACAAACATGGATTTCTGCGTATCAGATGTCTATCATTTTGACTTCGCAATACAAAAAAATTCCATATCACAAGATGACTGTCGAATATACCCGGTAATGTCGTGCCTTCCACAAGAGCAACAAAATGAAAAGATAACCGAAAATGAAACTAGCAATATTCTGTTCAATCTTGAAGAAATTATCAAAACAGATGATGCTAATGAGAGGCGAGAATTGAAGAGAGTAATTCACAAATATCTACAAGTTTTTGCCGCAAGTAAATACGATCTCACTCAGACTGACGCGGTCGAGCATACTATCAACTTGTCCACAGAAGTTCCTTTCTACAAGGCTCCCTATCGCACTTCCCAAAAAGAAAAAGTTGAAATTGAAAAACAGGTCGAAGAAATGTTGAAAATGGGAGTTATCCGTGAAAGTCAGAGTCCTTACGCTAGTCCTGTCGTGTTGGTTACAAAGAAGGATGGGTGTATGAGATTCTGCATTGATAACCGTACTCTAAACGCGATAACCATCAAAGATCGTTACCCTCTCCCAGTAATAGCTGATTTACTTCATGCTACTCAAGGTTGTACCTACATATCCACACTTGACCTGCAATCGGCTTATTGGGCCATCCGTATCAAGGAAGAACACAAGAAATATACCGCCTTTATAACTCATTGCGGGTTATATGAGTTTAATGTGCTGAATTTCGGTCTTTGTAACGCGCCCAGCGCCTTCCAGAGGCTAATCAATAGAGTCTTTTCTCCTTATCTCCACCGCTTCATCTTGAGTTATATTGACGATGTTTTAATCTTTTCGAAGAATTTTACCGAACATTTGAACCATCTTTCAATCGCATTTGAATGCCTTCAAAAGTATAATTTGAAGATAAAACCCGATAAGTGCAAATTCCTTCCGATTGAAACACTGTTCTTAGGGTATGTTATCTCAAAAGATGGCCTAAAACCCGATCCGAAAAAAGTATCAACGGTTCTACATTTTAAAGCTCCAAAAACACTCAAAAACGTCAGAAGTTTCTTGGGACTTACATCTTATTATAGATGCATGATAAAGGACTACTCGAAGATAGCAAAACCATTGACAAATTTGTTGAAAAACCCTGGAACTTCAAATTCAAAAATTATCTGGACAGATGAAGCCGAAAAAGCGATGGAAACACTCAAAACCAGACTCACTACTGCACCAGTATTAGCGCACTATATCCCAGGTGATCCTTTGATTCTCGATACTGATGCATCTGATTTTGCCTGTGGTTGGGTATTACATCAAGTCCAAGAGGATTTGGAGAAGGTTCTCGAATTCGGCTCCAAAACTTTCAACGAAACAGAAGTGAAATACTGTACAACCGATAAAGAATGTCTGGCGATCGTAACAGCAATAAAAAAATTGCGACATTACCTAGTTGGAGAACATTTCACTATTCGTACCGATCATCACGCCTTATGCTTCTTGATGACGGTGAAAGATTCCAGCCAGAGACTTTGCCGTTATGCCTTGAGGCTTAGCGAGTATGATTTCAAAATCCAATATAAAAATGGAAAGAAACACGTCCACGCTGACTTCTGCAGCCGTTACCCTGATACTACAAATCAAGACATAACTATCGAAGACCCTACAGAAATACCTACATTCGTATGTACACCTTCATGTTTACCTGATTGCTTGGGTGTTTACGAATTATTGAATGGCGAAGAAAAAGGAGACAATTCAAACAATTTCTGTCTATCTATTGAAGAATCAAATAATACTAAAAATGTTACGAAAAATCGTTTAAACAAAAGTAAATTGAAAATCACATCAGAATGGCAACAACAAGACTTACTACAAATTGTTCTGTTGGCACAGAATCAGGATCCTCAAGTGAAAAAGATCAAAAGAAAATTAAAAGAAAATTGCACAAAAACTATCAGTCAATTTGTTATCGAAAATGATCTTCTAAAACGTAAAGTCTTGGAACCGGAGGTTAAACTCTTATTATATATACCATCGTCTATTCTGAGAGAAATTCTTGAGTACCTTCATTCAAGCCTGATGAGCGCCGGTCATGGCGGAGAACTTAGATTATTGGTTGCCTTTAAACAAAGATTCTACGCTCCGAGGATTCATAAAGCTGTGAAGAAATTCGTCCGAAGTTATGTCAATTGTCAACTCGTGAAAAGAGATGCAACTGGGACAAAGGGTCTACTACAACCCATAGAAACCACAAGTAAACCCGGAGACCTGATTGCGCTCGATATGGTTGGAAGACTTCCACTAACTAAAAACAAAAACGAATTTATCATAGTTTGTGTTGACTATGCAACAAGGTACTGTTTCACTAAAGCACTTCCGTTCGCCGACTCGGACGCAATTGCCCAATTCTTGATATATGATGTTATCCTACGAATTGGAGCACCGAGACGTATACTAACAGACAACGGCCCAGCATTCGTCGCAGAAGTAATGAAAAAATTATATGAATTTTTCAAAAGCGAACATAGCCGTTGCAGTGCTTATAGACCTCAAACAAATGGTTTAGTGGAAAGAACAAATCGCTCCCTAATGACTTCACTACGAATTTACTGCGACTCAAATCCCGGAGAATGGGACGAAGCACTACCATTCATAACATTCTATCACAACAAGTCTATAAGTAGTTCAATGAAATATAGTCCTTTTTATGCCTTACACGGTTTCGAACCGAACATGACTATCGATGTTATGTTGAATACAAACCTACAATTGGCCCCAAGAATTCCGCAATATCTCGAAGAGGCCAGAGAGCTCATATCTCATTCAATTAGAGACGCCCAAGAAGAACAGAAATTCCAATATGATAAGAAGCGGAAAGATATCAAGTTTAAAATTGGAGAAGAAGTACTTTACTACAAAATTACTCGTAAAAAGGGCGTCAATATGAAAATGTGTATAAGAAGATGGCACGGACCTTTCAAAATAATTAGAATTTACCATAGACCAAAAGATTTTTATTTACTTCAAGATGTTAGCAATAAACAAAACCAAGAAAAAGCCCACGTCAGTAAATTGAAGAAGTTCTATCGTTATCATTCAAATGATAACGATTACTCTTGGAATGTTGCTAATCCACAATACACATCTAATACTAAATTGCGAACAAGTTCGGAAGACCGGTACCCTATCAAACAAAACAAAATTTCAAAGAGGAACCGTTCACTTAGTCCTAACTTCAGAACTCAATCCCGTGAAAAGATGCAGAGATCTCCTCTTAGAGAATGGAAACAGCATTTTTCAATCAAGGATCGTTGGACTGACGCAAAGAAATTTGCAGCTTTTGAAAGAATGTCTAGTTCGGAAGATGAAAATTAATCATATTATCGTCGTACTGATATTATCGATAATTAACGCTTCGAATACATAACCATCAACACTTCATAATTATCATCAAGTTACAAAAATGATATCTCATTTCAGTGCTATAATGGACAAAATGGAAGACATGGTAAAGAAATTAAGTCTTGCTGATAAATGTAAGAAAATGATCGAACAAGAGAAAGAAGAAGATAAGCCTTTCTTCATCGTCAACTATATTGTAAATGAATACTCACTTTATTTGGGATTCGAATACGATGGCAATGAAATGACGGTGGAGAAAGCCATCACCAAGATGAATGCCATCCATCGAAGACAAAAATTTCCCCTTATCAAATGGCATAAACACACCGTTGGAATGTTTTCCCGTCTCCCGGAAAACTCGACTCATAAAGATTGGTTCAACTTTCGAGATGCGAAAGTTCTCGTTGACTTACGAGACAAAGTGGAAAACAAATCGTGCCTTGTATTCTTCACGGCTAAAGAGTGGAAATACTATGAGGCTACTGGACAAATTCCACTATCGCCAAACTACCCGCCCACAACTATCACATTTAACTTAAGAGAAGCCTGAACCTTTAAGTGGCATTGGTCGTCGTGTTTAATCTTCAACTCGATGATAACTTGAATTTACTATTAATGTGTTTGCAATATCTTTCAATAGAACTGTTCACGTCCGCTTAAATCGACGTCCTGGTAGTGTTATGACAATGCCTTCACCAAACCGAACCGAAGAAATGCAAAATTCTATCGATGAACTCGGTCATCATTTACTGAGTTGTGAAGAGATGATCAAAAACCTATCAAACAATGTAAACGGTTTAATCCAGACCATAAATGACCAGCAGTCATTGTTGAGATCAGCCCACGAACTTCTCAAGGATGCTGAGAAGGTTATCGACAAAGTGGCCGCTGAAGAACTGGACTCCCAGCGCTAAGAATAAAAGGCTCTGAATTAATACACCCGGACGTATCGAATAAATTGTTAAGTAATTATGTGTTCTCTTTATGTTAAACAAGTTGTAGCTCGAGCATTATTTATGATAAACTTATCTATTTATATTTAACCATAGTTTTAACCGTAATATTATGAAATATTATAATCCTATTCGTGTTATCTATGTCAATCAGTATTTATAATAACCTAAAATACAAAGAAAATGAATCAAGTTTCAACAATCAATTAAAACACTATTGTTGCAATCCTTAATGTTATAAAATTTTAATATATTAATCGTTATATGTTTTACTACTAATCCAATATTGTTGTTATTATTTAGTTACGTTAGTAATACTCACACAAAAAAAATACACAAAAGAAACAAAACGACCAAAAAAAAAAAAGTGATTCGATTTTAAAACAATTATATTTATGTTAACAATAATGTTCAATCTTAATGGAAATATTTAACTTTTATTATATTATAATTAGTTTTAATTTTGCTTTAAAAAGCGAGCATCGAATTACGGGACGTAATTTAGTATCAGAATGGCCGATGTAGTGATTAATTACGTATATTCTCCAGCCCCCTTGTCCCTTGTTGTTCCCACTAGAGACCTGGCTATTGACCC
>JAUJYQ010000173.1:0-10082 GCA_033995645.1 Hemileius initialis | reverse complement strand
ATTTAATCTAAAATTACAAATAATTTACATTTAATTTACACTTTCTTCTCATCAATAACGACAATCAACTGAATCAGTTTCGATGAGTTTCACTCGACTAAGTGTTGCAGTAATGACAACAATTATTAAAGTCAGTCGACAGTCGACAACAGTTTGCCATCAGATATGATCTTCAGAATGACATCAATTCAAGTGATCTGTCGTCGACATAGTCTGCAATTTATTGAAATTGATTCCATTTCCGTGAATATAAATATTATTATTATATTCATATCTGATTGAACCAGAAAATGCATAGACTCTTTCTATGGTGGGTCACACCGAGAGGGAAACCGCTTGAATCCCATGGGAAACTAGTGTTTCTGTTATTTGGGTTTTTGACGTCCGACTCGTCATTTGTATTAATGCAGAGCTTATATATTTGCAATTTATATTGAATTAAACTAAAGTTTGTTTTTTATTTATCAAATAATTATTCGTATCGTTAAACACATTTCGGTTAACGAATGGATAATTAATTTTGATTTCAAACCTGAGATTAGTCGGCAAACCATTGGCACTCAATCGCTCGACTTTGCTATGAATTCAGTCATTCAATTCAATGATGTTTAGACTCTAATTAAATGAGTAATTAAATTAACAGATCTTTATATTCACTGTTTGTTTGTTTTGCATCAAACCAGTCATAAATAGACATTTCGTGGACCGCATTCAACAGGTTATCAAATTATATTCGTGTCAATTGAATTCAAAAATGTTGATCTCAGCAAAATTTGATCCAAAATCTTGAGTCATTGGGAGCGATGACCGAATCGAGACATTGTTTTTTACCACAAAGTCTGCAATTGTTTTGATTCTAATACCAATCAAAACAACTTAATTCTTGCATACAATACATATTATATGTGACAATAGAACAGACAATGCATTCATCGACACAATCATTGAAATGTCTTACAAGTCTTGAAATGTCATTTTCAACGGGAAATCGTTTCGAAAGTTTTGCCAAACTTTTGGAAACCGTTAGAAAAAAATCAACGAATTTCTAATAAAATACATTTTCAATTAAATGAAACTTTTTTTTACATACATTGTTTTGCAATTCAATGAGTTGTTGTGCGACACGAAAAGTCAATTTTGAGATTTCTATTATTATGTTCGGCGAACAGATAATACGGGTTTCGCTCTAAGTTTTGGTTCAGGTTCTGGTTCGAGCTTTAGATTAATGTTCTTTTGGATTCATTTACTATCAATTCCAGCGAATAATTCAATTTCCTGTATCAGACTCTTATGAATTCAAATCAAACTGTTTTCAGTACTGGTCTGAGGAAAAGTTTTTAAAACGAGATAAGTTTTTATAGTTTGATAAAAAGTTATAAACTGCGAACTGAGTGCTCGTAATGATCGCAATGAGTGACTAGAAAACAATTTTCGCGTTCAGACCGTCGATCGGCAAACTATTGCAGTAATGATACCTCGAAATAATGGTTTGCTTATATAGTGTGCACACAACTTGGTTAAACGCCATTTGGCTCTGTTGTCACACATTTGACAATTAGTTTGGACTAAAATTTTAATTTCGACACAACTATCGAAACGAGTCTCTCCTTAATGGACTCAAAATTGAGTCGTTAGTCAATTACCCGACACAACACAACACAACACACATTTCGCATTCGCGCCAACTGTTAATCAAAACTTCATTTCCTAATTTCAATTTGGTTTTATATTTCCCAAAATGACTGCCAATAATTTGATTGAGTCTTTTGAATTATATTGAATGAAAAAATCAAATTACCATAATAAATTTGCTTAACTATAATTTATTAAAACAATTGCTTTGAACTTAATTCGCGAATTGGATTGATTCGAAAGGCTCTGCAATTGTGTTAAATAAACAACAATCGAAGCCAAGCGAAAGCATTGGAGTGATTGCATGCTTTCCAAGTTTGTTGTCTCGGCTCAGACTCAGAGCACACAATCTCAGACAAGCCTTCGATTATCATTGAACTCAAATTCAAACTCAAGTTATACCAAAGAATTATTAAATACTATGTTCGCAAATATTTTCAAAACAGTGCTCTACTTATAAACTAATAGCTATTGAAAGTAAACTTATTATTCAGAAAATGTGAACGAAATCTGATTTGTTTTGAAACCATTTCCGACTAAACGTTTTCATAAAAATAATTACAAAGTCTGGAATTCCGACTAAAAAATCTATACTTTTTAATATTAAAATATGTATTAATTTTTTGAGTCAATTGTAGTCCTTATTTAATGACTCTTTCTATCAGCATTTGAATCGGTTGTGTCTGAAACACAATAGCGAGCACTGACTTGTAATAAACAGTTAGGTCTTTAATGTCTTTAATGATAGTTCCAATCAAAGTGTGGAGCCGTCGGTGAGGGCCGCACAACCAGAAGCTCATCAATGAATAGCTTATTGTTGTGCCGGTCTCTGAAAACTTAAATTTTGTGAGAAGTTTGTTCAAGAAATGCGAGTAATGTTAAGTGAGTTGACTCAAAACAAGTCGTTCGGCGATTCAACAAAACTGGCGCTCCATTGCCGCCCAGTTTTACTCAACCAACAACTGTAAGGCATATAAAGGTGACGCGGAAGAAGTAACCATCCATTAGATGTGATCGTCAGTCAGTGCCACAGAGGAGTGCCATACACACACACATACTATATATTGGGCCTCTGTTTCTATTCAGTCCATGTCTTTGCGTTGCGTTTGGCTTTCGATTCAATACACCATTTATTCAAATATTTGAAGTCAAGTGCAATGTCTTAGCGATGCCTAAGGGTTTGGTCGGGAGCTCAAAGAGGGAGAGGAGAAGGGACTCCACGAAAGAAGGAATACATTTTTGCATAACATTACAGCATTTATAGCCATCAGTGAACAGCACTGAACAGTACTCACAAGAATTTCAAACATTCGGTCATTCTTTGGACTAATATTTATCAAAACTAACTGACACTTGAATTAAGATTATAAATGTCTTCCATTTCGGCGAACCATTTAATGAAAGAGCTATAAATCCAATGGTTCAGACATTTTTGCTAATTATCAGAGCATTAAAATCCGATTCGATATACCGGTCGTACAGACAAACAGTGGTTCGACTCTCAACTCCAATACAGTTGTCTGAGTTGTCGACCAAATCTCAATACTTGCCGAACAACTTTCCACAGACAATGAAAACCTCTGTTATTATCTCCAAATCTATAAAACCGAAGGAATGGCCAGAAGTGAAGTGAACTATCGATTAATTGAATGCTATAAATACTGGAGAGTCTGATGAAGCAAACCTTGGGTCAAACGAGCCGTTAATTGCTCGAAGAGCGCAAACAATAGGCACTGATATGCGAACAGCTTTTGTTAAAATGGATAATTACTGCCCGAAGTCTGAACAATGTATGCGCTCATTGAACAGGCGATGAACGAGCTGTGAATCCTCGGTCTTATCTGACAAGTGGTCATATGTTTGAATAATAAATTGTTTATTATTCAGTTCAGAACTGTTAGGCCGTAACGCAATCTAAGACATGAATGTCGATAATCGCGATGAGAGTTGGCGTGAGTTATGTTAACTGACCCTAAAATATAATTGAGATTATGTTTTGATAAACTTATTCAACGGCTCTCTAATCACGGATCGAAGCCATCGATTACCCCGGGAGTGGAAAATACAAATTCACTTATTTATTATTTTAAGCTAAAAAATATTGTGTATATATTGTATATATAATTGTCTGAAGTCTTGGCATTCGGCAGATTTTCGCATAGGATAATGAAATTCAGGACAATATCCTTAAAATAGTAGAATCTCTTCTCAAAAACGATTGCGAGTATCGGAAGATCTGTTTGAAACACGAGTTTTCTTGTTGTGAATCGAGAAGGAAATAACAAAAATTATTTTTGAATAACTGGCTATTGATATGGAAATCGGGAAAACGTTTTTGACTTCCAATACATGCATGTTATCTCTATTTTGTTCTCCAAATCATATCCTCCAGAATCGAGACAATTAATGTTAATACAATCTAAATGTGAGAAAACAGTATAAATACACGTAATTACAGTCATTCTTAGCAGTCTTCATGGGAATTGGCACTTGAATTGTAACTGATCTTGTGACTAATCTTCTATTTATATACTTATATTTTTTTCAAGGTTATAATTGCAAGCTTATTGATATTGCATGTAATTATTCAAATATATTCAACACTTTTATGAAGAGATTTTAAGTTACAAATACACGAGCAATAATTAACCTTTGAAAACGGAATAGATATGCAAATCATGTTATTCCAAGTGATCAATACTATTGAAGACCGCAAAAAACTTTAGTTTATATTCAACTAATTATTTAAAAGTAATTTGAAAAAGCAATTTGAAGAAATGTGCTGGTCGTGAGACGTCGACTATTATTTATACTCAAATTCAATCGGTTTAATGAATTTTTTCTTTCCTTTTTCATTAGTGTGTTGTAAAATAAAATCAGTAAATGATTTAAAATAATTTACTTCTAATAAAAAATAGTAATTTATTCAAATGTTTAGCGATTTGTTTGCGAGTGTAATGAGTCTTAATCTGACAGAAGTTAGCGATCCATTCAATTTAGTCTAATCTAATTGAATTTGGCGTTTCTTCGGAGCGTCGATCCAAACGAACGAATGTCTTATTGTTTGACTTAATTGTCAATCAGTGCAATCAATTGCTGATCAGAAAGTTGTGCCAAAACTCTGTGATTTTCATGGCTTAGAGAATAATTAAAAAAAAAGTTATAGAGACTGAGACAAAAGGTAGTTATTGTGGGGAAAGTTATCTCTCGATCGTAAGTCAAGAACTCCAATACTTTTTTAAAAAAGAGTCGTTATTTCAGCTATATTCAAGGACTCAGCACTCGATCGCATAACTAATATTGCAGTTGATATTAAAATTAGAACTCGTTTTGCAGGCCATAAGTTGCGACCACCGCCGGAAGCGATCTCACTTCAGGCATAACGGAACAGGTGGTGGACTGAACTCTGACAATAGGCCACCGAAGAGTGCGGATGACACACATCAGGCATACGTTATGAGGGATTAGGTCTCCTCACTGTTGATTAAATCACAAATCGTTGCCTTAATTGCTATTACGGTCTTCCGAAGTGTCGGAATCAAAAACAAATTAAACTCGTTTAGTGTTAGACCTGAACTCAAACTCTTTAACTATTTTTGGTTTTATTTTCAACCCTTTGAAGAGTTTTAGAGTTCACATAAGGCTTGGATTCAATTCAGACAATAGTTAACTATAAATTGCATTCGAGTTTTGTTTTTACTTCGAAACACACTTTCCTTAAAAATCGTTAAATTTCATGTATTTTTTGCTCGAACTTCCAGTTCTTCGCTCTTTTGATTAATAGCCTATTGTGAGCCAAGAAATCGATTCCAACGATCGACAAGTTTTGCGTCCATTTTCTCAAAAAAGTTTTCAAATCATTGCAAAATATTTATAAAACTATTTGCGAGACATTGCGAGACATGTTTGAGGAAAAAGTTTCAATGTTTTTGAGCCGAGATATCAATCTCTTGAATGAGTGCTCGAAATGAGTAACAGTTTTGAGTCAAAGCTTACCATTTGATGCAAATGTAGTGCAAATCCATTGCAAGACTATAAGACAATAAAGTATTTGATTGGATGTCTTCAGACGTGAGCACAGCTTTGAGACTGTCTTCATGTCGTTGTCGTTGATATCAATCACTTGTCTGATCCGACATAACAACAAAGTCTTATTCCAATTGAGTTTCAGTTAACTTAACGTCAATTAAATAAATTACAAACACTTTTAACGACAGTTTCGCCAAACTTTCGATTTCACAGTCGAAGTCTAATTAACAGTAAAATCATTTTCAGTCCAAACAATGGAAACAATTGTCGAATGATTTGCCGAAACCATCGATTGGTTCCGACTTAAAGACTTTGGTTTTGTTTATCCATTTATAGTCAAAATTGTTGTAAAGATTGTCCAAACTTTAGGAACACTTTTGCGAGTATTGAGAGACTCACTGAGAGCTGACAGACGTTCAGAAGTCCATCGATTGGAGCCAATGGTTGGCCTCCAATCGATTCAGTGGTTGTCCGTTCATGTCTTCAGAGGCAATACCTGTGATCCAAGTTTGGTGAACGCCATTCACGGCTCTACTCATGTCTGCATCGCTTGTCTGACGGACTGTTGCTCTCAAACAGGAGAACGAGATTTGCATTCTTTAGAACAACTTTTTTACTACTTTTTCAGACCTGTTTCACACAATTGGTTGGCGACAGCGCTCCCGGTGTTCAACGCTGTCCTCCACTCAGACATCGCTCACTACTGTCAGCAATAGAGAGCACCAGAGTTACCACAATTGGCTTCTCTGGTGAGAGGACATCGACTCCTCATGTCTTCAACCATACTCTTGCAGATAAATCAGATTTACAATCAGATTTCTATCAGTTTTATCCCTTTTTCACACTAAAAATTGCCGATTATTTAGAATCTCATCTAGATCAACCTCATTCTAAATTACAATAAGACAGATATAGACACAATGAAGTTGGTAACACTTTCCAAGACAAGTGACTGATTAAACCTTAATTTAGAATTGAATTTAAAAAATTTAAGCCCAGAATAAAATATGATTGGCATCGGTCGCAGACACGAAACGAGAGAATGAACGCAATTACCAAACGATGAGTTCATTTAATTTATTAATAAAAAATAATATCGATAGTAAACTAAGCCTCGACAACCACTGGTTTTGCCACTTCCTCTCCATCCTCATCATTACCATCCACATTATCGTCATCTTCTTCGTCATCATCTCCGGGCACCTCTTCATTCTCCCGATCCAATTGTTCCAACTTCTTTGCCAGTTCTGCTTCGTCTAAGTCGGTCACAACTTTAGGCTGAAGTAGAAGTTTGAAATCAAGTCATCGATTCGATTACAATCAATATTAAGTATAATTACCGCCACTTGTATTGTGAATATTCCGCCAGAATTTTTGATAGACGTCTCGATTTTCTGAAGTGCTTCGGTCAGTAATTCGAGGCCTCTTTCGCGGTCCATAGTAGTGGTGGTCACCACATACAATGGCGGAGCAATTAAATTGATTTTAATTGGCATTTCTTCTTCAGAACAGGCGATTCCAGCCCTCAAAGCGTTTTTGACGGCATCGATGCCCTCATAAGCACAACAGCCAACTTCGATGTCGGCCCGAACTTTGACCGCTTGAGGCATAAGTCGCCGCTTGATGTGAGTCACTAACACCTCTTTGGTCTTCTCGTCGAGTCCGCACTCGTCTAAGACACTGATATCACTGTCGGGTCGGAAAATATCTCAATTAGTAAATTAAATAATTTAATGGTTATTTGAATTACTTGACGGCGTGTTTGAATATATCGTAACTGATGGACTGCTTCTTCATCTTCTCGTCGAAATGCCAGGCAGTCTTCTGATAGAGCTCTTCCAGCTGTTCGTTGGTCTCATAGCCGAGAATTTCCGCGACATGTCTTAGAATACTATTGACCTAAACGTCAAAATAACTGCTGAATCAAACATATGTGAAGACACAAGACATACAGCTTTTGCTTTTGCGAACTTTTCTTCGCAACGGACGATGTCTTCGGGAGAGACTCTTCTCTTTGACAAATCAATATAACCCTTGTCTTTGTCGACACGAATAACGACAACACATTCGTTACGGCCGACGCGAATCAGTTTATTGATGGACCGAATTCGACGCCGAGACAACTCAGACAACAATATCATTCCTACAATTAGATCCGGTCAGTGATGACAATGAGTGACAACAGAGCATACCTTCGATGTTGTTGTACTCCAAGAGGTGGACATAAGCGCCCATTTCGGCGATCGACCGGACGTTAACCATCACAACGTCGTCCACTTCGGGGAACTTCTGCGAATAGAATCTGCAGGTGAGCGGCATTTTGTCTTTTGGCGGTCAGAACAACGATTTCATTGAATTGTGGACTAAATTAATGATTATTTGAAGTAATCTTAGATTTGAGTCAAAGCCGAAACGTGTGAACACATGTCACCACTCGAGACAACGCTCTATAAAACTATTTTTGTAATAAACATTTCGGGCCTTTTGTAAACACCAATAGATGTAGTATTGGATGTTAACAATATGATCAAAAAGTGACACTTCTGTTGTATAACATAATCGGTTCTAAAAGACAAAATCTGATGAAATGTTATAAACTTTGAATCAATTGTGAATCTATTCGTCCATTGAGTGAAGACATCGCCAAACCATCGATGGCTCATCTGTTCCGCGGGTCGACTCACGCCTTAGTCTATGCCAAGTTCAGACCGAACCCACCGAAGTCATTGATAGATGAAATTTTGAGCTATTTGTGTGAACGCATAGCACCGGCGGAATGGAGTCTGGCCGTAGACGTGGGCTGCGGCTCAGGTCAGGCCTCCCGACCGCTCGCACAACACTTCGCAAGTGTTCGGGCGTTTGACACGAGTGCCGCTCAAATCAAAGAAGCGATCGCTTCAAGCGATTCGCAAAATATATCATTTGATGTGAGATATAGTTGTCATTAATTGTTGACTAATTGTCCAAAAGTTGTCTGAAATGTCAAATTGTTTGTCGCAAAAGATTATCACTAAATATCACTAATAAGAAGATTATTATAATCAGTAATTATATGAATATTGCAATTAGCAAAACCATTCGCACTAAATCAATTCTTTACGTTTCAATTCGACTATGCTATTACCTAGGTAATTACTAATTAGTTACATAAGTTAGTTGAGGTAATTATCTTATTTCAAATTGTTTATTCAGTAAATAATGAAAATTTAATCGAATCAAAAATATCAAACTTCTATCTGATCTTTGATCAAAACTCGATCAATGCTTTAATTGAGAACAAATGCATAAATTGTGTCAATCGGTGCCGTCGGTGACAATCAGACGTGTTATTAGCTTTCATTTGTGTTTTCTCTTTTAATCAAAAATCGGTTAAACTGTTTGAGTCTTGAATATTAGGTCTCTTCAGCAGAAAGTTTGCCGATCGAAGCGAATAGCGTTCAGTTGTTGACTGCCTGTCAATCAGTCCATTGGTTTGATTTGCAAAACTTCTACAAAGAAGTCAATCGAGTCTTGAGTCCGAACGGAGTGATTGCTCTGTTCGGGTACAAAATGCCTGACATTTCGCACAACAATCTGCCGAACGATGAAAGAGTAACGAATTTATGCCGAAAGTTCTACAAGAGTGCCTTGCTGCTCTGGTCGAAGAAGGAGAGACAGCTCGTCGATGAGAACTTGGCGTCAATTGTTTTGCCGTTCTCTGACTTTGTAAGGACTGGCGGTTTCGAAGTTACCAATCAGGCGTCTGCCCAAGAACTCAAGGGCTATCTCCTGACCTGGTCTGGGTATAACACTCTCAACGATACAGACAAACAATCGGCGCAAATATTTTTAGACTCTTTTGATCGCGAAGTAAAAGACATTTTCGGTGATAAGAAGTTCAATGAAATCGAATTGAATATACATTTCAAATATTGCCTTTTGATGGCCAGAAAGACGTAATTGTCTGCGAATTGGGTCACTCGCCGACTGACGTCTCGTTTAAAAATTAATATCAATTTCTTTGCGTTAATTGCTGTCAAGTATCAGCAAAACATTAATTCCCAATTTATTAAAACTTATTCCAACAAACATATTTTTGTTATTTAATTCAAGGAATTTCAATCTTTGAAATCGGGCGAATGTATCTGATATATGAATTATCAGTTTCTGACAATTTGTTTTTATCATGGTGACGATTAATTTATTATCTTAATATGTTGGTTAGGAAACAATTAACTAAGAATAAATATAAATCAAGATATAAATCTATTCCGTGAATTGTATGAAATTGTTATTTGTTGCGGAAAATAAAATCAATATATTCCAAGAAATTTTAGAGAATATCATTTCATCTAATGCTGAAGTAACAATTTTGCATTTACGTGAAATAAATTTCATTTCTTTAGCCAAAATAGTGCTCACCTGACTAGAAGAGTGTCGAT
>JAUJYQ010000172.1:0-10089 GCA_033995645.1 Hemileius initialis | reverse complement strand
ATAATTATCTTCAGAGATATCTTTATTTAAAGAACTTGATGTCAGTAGACTTGTAGAAGAGTTGATGCGTTTGAACCCAAAATTGCCGAAAAGTTTAATCGTTAGACACTTTTTACTTAAAAGAAGACGAAGAAAAACAATTTATTTGATAACTGTCTATATTTCCCCGTATAATGTTACATTAAATAAGTGTCAATTTTTTGTTATGTAGTTGGCTATTAGTTCCAGAGGAATGTCAGATTCATGATTGAGTCAGATACTGTCATAGATCTGAATATTTACCATGATAAATGTTTGTCTAAGTCGAGCCAATTAATTAGAAACTACCATTTATATGGTATTGATGTTCTTATGTCCGAAATAGGGTCAGCACATCACGCTAAAAGCTTGCTAGATAAACTTGAACAATGTATATCAATTATCTACACAAAGATCGATATCCACCCAAATGTTTCTCAATTCGATAAATAATGGAAATTCTTGTATAGAAAGTTATACTAATCGTATTGCATTTGAAACATATAAATAATTGATTAATAGAATAAAGAATGTCATCAAAAACATCAAGATCTCTCCCAAATGCTTTTGGAATTGATTTCGGGTCAGAGCTGCGGCTCGAAGAGGGGTTCTTCCGGTTATCGTTTGATATTTTTAAAAATGATCATATAATGTAGTTTAACTGATATCAATTAAATTCCAATCGTTATAAAAACGACTGAAATAGCCTGTTTGTTTCATACCAAGTAAATTTTTAACTTTGCACTATGTACATTACCAAGGTAAATTTTCATTTCTCTGACCGTTTACAGGTTCAATTACTTGGACTGCAGTTCCGACTCAGAGACGACTAGCGATGACGAGGACGCGGACACGAGCTCTGAGTTCAAAGACTTGGAGACAATGCAGAGAAAACACTTGAGGAAGAGGTTCAAAGTGAAGCGTCGCAACAGTCGAGTGAAGCCCGAGTGCCAGGAGTCGAGTCCCAAGAGGCAGACGGCCTCGTATCGTGAGTTCATCTTGCACAACAAAGCGCCATTGTGGAACGAGGTCAGTCAGGTCTATCAGCTCGACTTCGGAGGACGGGTCACACAGGAGTCGGCGAAGAACTTTCAAATCGAATACCAAGGGAAACAGGTAAACAGTCGTTTGTTTTATTGATTGATCTTGCTTGATCTTGCCTGATCTTGCTTGATCTTGCTTGATCTTGCCTGATCTTGCTCGGCTAACGGTTTATGCTGACCGACAACTGATTTGAACACTCATTTGGCGACAGGTTATGCAATTCGGCCGAATTGATGGCAACGCCTATACACTAGACTTTCAGTACCCGTTCAGTGCATTACAAGCTCTGGCCGTCGCTTTGGCTAACGTTACGCAACGTCTCAAATAGTTTTAGTGGCGGAACAACACCTGAATAGCTCTTAGAGATCGTCAATCACTCGATTATTAGAGCCATTACTCGGATTAATCGCAAGGTTTTCATTGCCTTCTATTTATACATAGAATTACAGAATTACTCGATTCACAAAAATCTAGAGTTGAGTTGAGTTAAGCTTTAAATTGATTATTTGAAAAATCAAAAACAAATCGATTCGTATTTCTTCTATCTATTCATCAATTAATCCGCTAATTGTTGGCTCATTTGTCATCAAATTTTTGTTTTGTTTTGTAAATTACTGTTGAAATATAAGTTTAGATTTAATTTGTAATTGAGAAACATATACATATTTACATGTACATGCAACATTAAGACATTATGTGCTTTGGCGAGTTTATGACCACTCGGACAGCAATACAATACAATCATAATTAAGTGTCAATTATACTCAAAACAAAAAATAGCATCAATTCTGTGGAAAGAGTAGGCCCTCAATGAAAGGGTCGGCTAATGGCAGTCAAACAGTGATTGCGAACAACATTTTAATTGCTATCCAAGTGTTCAGAACTCTCTCCGATAAAAAACCATTTAATTTATATCTCGTTTCTATACATATAAAAGGCATTCATTAGAAACGAATTTCTGTTTATATAAAGAAAAAGCTAAATTAAATTCTATTTTATATGACATACAAAATAATATGAATACAAGTGAAAAAAAAACATTTAATTTTCAAACTACAGAACCGATTGAATGCTTTCAATATTTCAATACTCTGTCTGAAGAAGTGATGTAAAGAAATAACTGAATTATTATTCTTAATTAACTTTAACTTTAGTTTTAAAAATTTTATTATTCAAATTTCACGGCTTTGAGTGAAGAGTTCTAATGCTTTAAATTAAATAAAAATAAGCTTGCTTAAAACTTACATAATTCACTTCAATTCAATTCAATTCAATCGTTTCAATTGTGGTCAGTTTTATCTTCTTCCGCGGTATAAGAATGTTTGGACTCTTTGAGTCGTGTTTTTTGGCCGTTGTTTGACAGTTGTTGTGGTTTTGAGTTGAATTTTGAGAACTCAAAGGTTTGGCCACTATTTCGGGAGTCGAGACGTCTGCCGACGGCTTGAAGAATGCCTTTATCGAAGGTGTGCTAACTTTAGGCTTCAATTTGTCCACTTCTGGCGACGCCTCCAGTGCTGGCGTAGGTTTGGCCACGTTTTTGCTGACGGGCGATGAAGTGTCCATTTCGAAGAAAGTAAACTTCGGGCCATCGTATGCAATACCTAACTCATTGGCGTCGAAAGTGACAAAAGTACTGAAGCCATCGGTTGAGCTGACGATCAGCACTCGGCCGTCTGGTGACCAACACAAGTCTGTTAGCCTTAAATAATGAATTTGCGACACCTGTGCGAAAGGGCTCGTCTGCTGCGAGTCATAAAACAGAACCGAGTCTTGAGTGGCCACAGCGAACACTATTCGGTACGGAAACCTATGTTTTACGTGCAATGCATTAGTGACTGTCTGTATATAAGTCAATGGCTTTCTTACGGGAAAGGATTTTCAAGATTGTCGTGCAATTGGAACAGTTTAGGACAACAGCTGACGGCTATCGTATACTTTTTTGATGGCAAATGAAATGATGGCCTATAAGAGACACCAATTAGAATAAGAAAGTTTCAAAAGTTAATTACTTGTTCAGCGACTTCCTCTCGAATATATATGTGGTATTGATATACTTGTTTGCGTCTTCATTGTTAACCTCGGTGTTGTTGTCCTCCCCGTTCAACTCGAATATACCCGACGGCGCGATCAAAAACTCTCCGCCGGGAGTGAACGTCAAACGGCGGCAAAACGAGCGAAGAGTGTCGTCATAGAAAAGTCGCGAACACTTGTCATCTTCGGTACGCATCCGATGGACTCTATAGGCCGTTCTCACAGTTTTTGACTCGCAATCAAGTATTCTCATACTTCTGTCGGCGGACAGAGTGGCCACCCATTTGCCGATCGGGTCCCACGTGACTCCTTGCACAAAGCCATGATGCTCCTTCTGGATTTTATGCAATTTCGTGCCCTTATGAATGTCCCAAATAATAGCCGTATTATCTATAGAACCAGAGACTAGTCTCTGACCGTCGGGCGACCAGCAGAGGTCGCTTACGTCTTGGACATGACCGCGAAGAATCTTATAAGGTTTCCAAATTTCGTTAGCGATATCTTCTTCGCCTAAACTGGTCACGGGAACAGGTCTTTCCTGAGAAGCACTCGACGACGGCTCTAAAATTTGGATTTCATCGTCGGAGTCGTTATGTTTGACACAAAACTCTTGTTTGTTTGGTTCCGAAGACTTGACCTCCAATTGTCTCATATCAGTGATTAGGTTTTCATTGTTATCATCAGTTAGTTTCCAAATATAAATAACAGAGTCGTCATCGCCAGCGGCTAAGAGATTGTCGTCGATCTTCGGCGAGAATCTGACCACATTCACGGCCCGCTGATGTTTGGTCAGATCGGCCAAACACTCGATCGACACCGGCGGCGGTCGCTTGATTGAGGGATCGGCTACTTGTGTCCGCTCGTTGATAGTGGCCTTCCATACTATCACATGAGAATCGTTACCACTTGTGGCCAACCGATAGGACACCGATCGGTCCGTTTCAGAGAGAATGCGGTTCTGGAAGTGGACACTGAGGACTGGATCTCTGTTGTGCCAGGATATCTGCGGCGTGTATGACCTCATCGTAAGATACTTCGGAGTGGATGACAATGGATGGAAATCGAGACCGAGTTCTACCATTCAATAGATGCCATTCACTGACGACAATAACTTTTCGCGCAATTCTTCACTTATTATGCCATACATTACGTCAATCAGTGACATAAACAGATGACTGCTTTGAATGCCATTGAATGCCATTCACTCACATCAGGCACTGATCGGGGAACTGAACGCAGTGGACGTGATTTGCGACCACTTTTTCGTTTGTCAGCGGAAATTCAATTCCAATTCCATAGACATCTGACTGCCAGTGATACTCATTGACCACCGATTGTCATCAGTGTTTGTGCACCCGATTTGCCGTAAGTGAGCCATCTCTTTATCATGTCTTACATAACACAAGTTTATGTGAATGTCTTCAATTAGAATCAGTGTCGAACTGTGACCAGGAATCGATATCTTGGCGGCAATGGTGGGCCCGACATCTTCCAAGAGCCAGACAGACGACCCGTTGTTCAAGAAGGGCAACTTGGTCAGTCTGCGGCTGAAGGACTTTATGTATGCTTTGTTTTATTCATCAATGAATCAAATAATTTATTTTAAATCCTTTTAGGACCTACAAAGACATTACTTTAACCGCCGGACCTAATCTTAATCTGATTCTGGGTCCGAATGGTACCGGAAAGTCAGCGCTGGTCTGCGGTATTATCATTGGTTTAGGCGGCGAGCCTTCAAATACTGGCCGCGCCGGACATTTAGGTCAGTAGAGGTTAACTAATCTTAAGATTTTTAACTTGGGATTGTCGTAAAGGCGAGTATATAAGGTTTGGCTGTACGTCGGCAACCGTTGGAATCGAGTTATTCAATGACATTCCAAGAGCGAAGAATTTCTTGATCCAAAGAACGATACACTCGAAGACCAACGCTAACGGAAAAGTTGATTACACTTCGACTTTCAAATTGAACGGCAAAGATGCGAATCGGACTAAAGTCAGAGAATTTATTCACTCGATTAACATCAATGTCGACAACTTATGTCAGTTCTTACCACAAGAACGAGTGGTCGAGTTCGTCAAAATGGACAGAAAGACACTTTTGGAATGCACCGAAAAAGCCGCCGGCGATGAGGACATGTATGACTCCCACCAACAAATCGTCCATTTGTCCAAAGAGATGAAGAAACTGAACGAAGGAAATGCTCAGCTGACCAATCAAATCGCTACGGAAACAGAGATTCAGACCAGAGCTGAAGAAGAGCTCAGACGTCTGCAAGAGAGAGACAAGTATAAGGAGAAAATCGGTTGGCTCAAGAAGAAAAGGCCATGGATTGAATACGAAGATAAACGAGTAGAATATGAAGAGGCGAAAAAGGATTATACACAAAAGAAACAAGAAGTTCAGACTGTGATGCAAAGTCTTGAACCACTCAAACATGTAGTCAACAACAGACGGACTCAACTGAACGAATGCCAGACCAATAAAACTAAAGCTTTGGCTGAACTCAAGAAAGCGTCTAAAGGTATAGAACCGATCAAAATTGAGATCGAATCGACTTTCGATAAAGTGAAAGACGTGAAGACAGGCTATTATGAACAGATGGAGTTCGAGAACAGACGGCGCGCTAAACAGAAGGATCTGGAAAATCATTTGCACAATTTGAACGAAAGGTATGAGAATATTGGCGAAGATGGACAGGACCTCGAACCTCAAATAAAAGAAGTTGTCAGAGAGATGGGTGATGTCAATGCAGAGATAGCACAGGTCAATAAGAGCAAGTTGAAATACCAAGAAAATTTGGAGAACATTGTCATAAATTATAATAAATTGGATTATAAGAAGCGATCGCTTGAGGATGTGTTTCAACGCCGGTTAAGCAAATTGAGGGAATTGGACGCTAAGGCCGCTAATGCTTATGAGTGGCTTCACAAGAATGAGAACAGATTCAAAGCTAAGATATATCCGCCGATTATGACTCAAATTGACGTTAAAAAGATAGAGTGGGCTAAGTATGTCGAGTCGGCTGTCAAAAGGGCTGATCTGAGTGCTTTCATCTGCGAAGAAAAGGGTGACCTCAGACTCTTCACTCAGAGCCTGAAAGATGAGCTCAATTTGAGAGTCAATGTGGTGTCGGCTCCCAATGAAGACGCCGATGACTTTGAGCCAGACTTCGATGTCACTGATTACAAGTCATTCGGCATTCACTCAACTATTAAGGATATGTTCACCGCTCCCAACAAAGTGATGGCATATCTCTGCAAATCAAGTTGTTTGCATCTAATACCGGTCGGCGACCAAACGACAGACAAAAAGTTTGGTGTTTTGAAAGATAAATCAAACTTCCGGAGAGTTTATAGTTTGAGCTCTTGTTATTCGATCTCTACGTCTCGATATGACGGCAAGAAAGTGATCAGTCGGGACACGTGTCCTGACTCGCGATACCTGAATGTGACCGGAAATGAGCGCGAATTGCAACAAATCAATCAACAGCTCAAAGAGTGGGACCAAAAGAAGAACGAAGTTCAGACAGAAGGCAAACAATTGGAGCAGAAGTTAGAGGCACTTAATGCGAAGCTGAGTCAACTGAAGGATCGCAAAAAGATGCTTGATGACAAAAAGAATGAGAAGAGAATTCTTGAGACCAAGATTGTACAAATGAAAGAACAAATCTCACGAATTAGAGACACAGCCAAAGACATCGATGAAATGAGACGCAAATGTGAAGACACACTAAAGAAATATGAAGAGAAAATGTTGAGATTAATGAATGACTTGAAGGAAAGAACTGCCGAATGTGTGTTACTAAACAATAGCAAAGCCAAGTCACTGCTGGCCGAGACCTTTGCCAAGAAGAGTTATGAGCAAGCTCAACGTAAACTATCACTGGCTTCAGAACAATTCCAAGAGTTGAAAGACGGCTTAAAACAGTCCGAAGAATTGTTGACTGAACTGAAAAGAGATGCTAAAAAACTTCGCGATAGAGCCAAAGAAAGGTCTGGTTTCGATGTAAACGAATGCAGTGAAGAGATTCGCCAGAAATTTGATTCATTGCCCAATGCTATCGATGACATCGACAACGAGATCGGAACTCTTAAGCTTAAGGTCAACAGTATTCTCGATGCGGACGATACTGTCAAAGACAGCTATAATGCCCGCCAGAAGACGATAGATCGCCAGCGAAAAGATCTCGAAACCAGAAAGAAAGAGTTGGCCATAAAGTTATCAAAACTCGAAGATCTTAAAAGTCAATGGATTCCGACTCTGGAAGACCTCATCTCTAAAATTAATGATAGTTTCAGTAATTTTATGGCTCGGATCAATTGCGCGGGTGAAGTGTCGCTTTACAGACCCGATGACCAAGATGCGTTCGATGAGTATGGCATTTCCATCAAGGTCAAGTTCCGGCAGTCGGAACCGCTTCGGGAACTGACTTCTTTCCATCAGTCGGGAGGCGAACGAAGTGTTTCGACAATGATTTATATGATAGCCCTCCAGGAGTTGACTAAAGTTCCATTCCGTTGTGTCGATGAGATAAACCAGGTATGGATAGCTCGCTCTGTTTGTCAGTCATCAGTTGTTTATAGCGATATTTGACTCACTTCAGGGAATGGACGAAAACAATGAGCGCTCAGTGTTTGAACTGATTTCCGAGACCTCGAGTCAAAACAATTCTCAGTATTTCCTGTTCTCACCGAAGCTGTTGTCGGGTCTCGACTACACACCAAAGATGAGATTCCATATAATATTCAACGGACCATACATGGAGTTGGACTGGAGTCGAGTCCTGTCGGGCATCGCTGCCGAAAGCGAGGCCGACACCGATGACAACGAATGATTCAACTTTTGTCCAATCGATTATATTTATAATAAATTGTTTTTATGATTAAAATTATTCCTTATTTAAAGTTTAATCTCAATGTCGAAGAGCGTCGCCTCAAATGTTGCAATGAATGCGAGTCTTCTGTAAAGTCCATACAAATCGAGTTTTGGAGCCCTTTGTGTGAGACCAGAGACAAAATCAATGGAAACTCGTTTTGTTGTGAATCCCTTCGAAGTGAACTCAAGTTTTGGTCGACTCCTCACTAAACAAGTGATGAATTGTTCAGAAGAGTGACTCAATTGGAGAACACAACCACAAAACAGCACTAATTTTGTTGGTTATTAGCGGTGTCTGTAATGCATTGTTAGTGACCATCGACTGGTGAGGACACAGACGGACAATGGGTGTGAGTCAACCGCAAGAGTCGGCTCAGTGGCAGAACTGGAGGGCCAGTAAGTCGTATCAGCGCCAGCAGAGCGGCATCAATGCTATCTTCGTGGGACCTCCCGGTGCCGGCAAAGGCACTCAGGCCCAGAATGTGAAGCGCGACTTCGGAGTCTGCCAGTTGGCCACCGGTGACCTTCTTAGGGCAGAGATCAAGGCCGGCACTCCGCTGGGCAAAGAAGTAGAGGGTGTAATGAAAGCCGGAAAACTGGTGGAAGACTCACTTGTGGTCAGACTCATCGCCTCTAACCTGGACAAGAAGGAGTGCGCCAATGGGTTCCTATTGGACGGCTTTCCACGAACCACTCCCCAGGCACAAAAGTTGGATGAATTGCTGGAAAGTCGCAAAACAAAACTCGATTCTGTGATTGAGTTCAGTATTGACGACGAAATTCTGGTGAAACGGGTCTGCGGTCGACTCCTTCATGAGTCCAGCGGTCGTACATATCACGAAGAGTTTTATCCGCCGAAGAAACCGATGACCGACGATGTATGCAATTGTTTTCACATCGTGTGATGTTTCTAACTATCTTCTAATTGTAGATCACTGGCGAACCATTGAAGCGACGGTCAGACGACAATCCGGATGCACTTCGAACTCGATTGGAGGCCTACCACAAACAGACCTCGCCGTTAGTCGAATACTACAGCAAAAAAGGTATTCACACGGCTGTGGACGCATCCAAACCGGCCAAACAGGTGTACGACACGATTCTGACCGCCTTCAAGAAGGCCAAATCCAAGGACCTGGTTATCTTCGTCTAAGACATTGATTACCTTCTTTTAGCTCAAGAATAAGTGCGAACTGAAGTTTTGTTTTGAAGCATTTGTTAAGCTTTTGATTGTAAGAATAGAATCTATTATTCTGTAAACGAAAGGCATTTTATTCTCAATTAAATTTCTGTTTATTTTTATGCAATAGTTTTGTATAAAACAAAATTACCGTAAAAAGTCTCATTGAATTACATGTAATTATAAGTGAATTTCGAAGAAGGGGGTAATAGTATCCGGGTATAATTACCCCCAGAAAAAAAGTTTTTTTTATTTATAAACTTTAAGTCAAACATTCAGTGGTTTGGCTGAAAACATGTTAATATTTAACGAAGAGACAGAAGAAGTCAATTGATTCAATCGATTAATTAATTTCTATCTGTTTTAAATGTAATTGAATTCATATAAACATTTTAATTGACTGAACAAAAGGGTAATTATATCTGGATTTCTGAGAGGGGGGTAATAGTATCCGGATATAATTACCCCGGATTAGAAGATTGTCAAATTCTCTGGATTTCACTTATAATTACATGTAATTCAATGAGACGTTTTACGGTAAAAAGAAAAACTATTTTCAATAAATTCTTTGCAAAATTTGGTCAAATCAGCAGATATTGAATCCGACCATCGATTCGACATCAGTTACTCTTCTGATCTGTATCTTTATCTGAGACCTGTTCAATGACATCACATTTGATGAACATTGGCTTCAAATCCAATGAAACAGACATTCAATTCAAACAGATTTATCAATTAGAGTGCCCTTTGGTTTAGCTTTCGAAACAACTTCTTCGGCAATCGCTTCCATTTTCATTCGCTTGATCATTCCTTTTCTCTCCAATTGTTTCCCAATAATTCTCGCATTCTCGGCGTAACTGTCGGCCACTTCTCGGGCCTCGATCTCATCTTCCTCCTCGTCGACTGTGGACACCGTCACAGAACTGAATTTTCCCATATC
>JAUJYQ010000171.1:0-10118 GCA_033995645.1 Hemileius initialis | reverse complement strand
CGTCGGGAAGATCTTCGAACTGTCTTCTATATTCTTCCACTTCTTTGACTAACTTCTCGTGAATCTGATTCCAAACAGTCTTCGGAATTGGACACAAAGAGAGACGTCTTTGCAACAGTGGACACCATTTGTTGTCATATTGCTGGACAACCGCTCTGACCGCTTCTTCACTCGCCAATCGAACCAAAGAAAACGGTCTTTCCGGACAAAGAACGACCTCTTGGACCGAGAAGTTGGCCAACAATGCGTTGATCTGCTCTCTGGACACGTGACACGCGAGACCGCCGCTGACGAAGAGCAGACAATCGGTGCGCAGACAGTCAGCTGTTGTCACCTCTTGTTGTGGTTGAATGTCTTCTCTACGGAGAAGTCGAGCGACTGTTTTGGTCCATCGTTTGCCAGACATTGCCCAAAGTGTTGCCCAACAGTGGGCCAACACATGTCAACACCAGACAGACATAAACCCAGCAATCAATGTAAACAAATGCACGCGAGTCTGACGTCACTCACTCTGTGGTGTACTTCCCTGTGAAAGTCCAGACGTAAAGTACATGCAATGAGAGGCGGACTTCAATAGCGATGCAGTGATTGGCCGACCAGTGATGACATAACAGCAGCGATCGTCCGATGTGTACAACTATATCACGCTATTGACGAGTGACGACTGATTCAGATCCAAATCAACGACCAATCAACGCCAACGGAGGTTTGGTCAGCGATGACAGCTCTGGTCGGGTGAGTGGCTCTGTCTTCACACACACACAGAGTCTGGTCTTCAGTCAGTCTTGTCTTGAGATGAAGTCAGACGCGTCTCTCGTTTAATGCTAAACCTCTTCTCGCGTCTAATCACAGGTCAAATGTCGTCCAATCAGAGCCCGCGAGCCGAAGAGCCGGTCACTGGCCAGAGGTGAGTAGTTGTCTTGAGTTGTCAGAGGAAGTGATGTCTTGAGGAAAGTCTGGAGTTCCGGAGTTTCGAAAGAAATGATAATTTTCGCCAAACTTTCCTCAAATGCTTTCCTTGTGTTATAATAAGTGGTTTCCTTGTGATCGTGAGCTCAAGATCAGCACATTTACAGCACACAGACTGATCACTGATAACCGCTATCTCTCTCTGCAAGACCACAGCCACCACTCATATCATATATCAATTGCTCTTCAGCTGATCGGTCGCTCACGTGTTCGCTCACTGACTGTCTGTCTTAAGCGCTCGCTCTCACTGTCTGCAGAGTCAGTCGCGCGCTCTTCTCTTCTAATGCCTCTTTGATTTCTGACATTAATCACTATTGAAAACATGGACTTCCTCGACAGCACTGACGACCAGAAGCCCATCTTCACCATCAATCAGGCGCCGTCGCCCTCCTGCTCTTCGCCCGAACCCGACGACGACTACGAGGACCCGCAATCGTCGCCCAACTCGCTGACAATCATGGACTCGAAGCGCTTCCACCGTCAATCACGACAACTGAGACAATCCATGTCCGGCATTCATCTGTCGGCTCAAGACCGCGACCGCCAAGACCTGACGCTGGCCACGCCCGAGGAGTTCATCAAGCGCTTCCAGGGCACCAAAGTGATCAACAAGATTCTGATCGCCAACAACGGGATCGCGGCCGTCAAGTGCATGCGCTCCATCCGCCGCTGGTCTTACGAGATCTTCCGCAACGAGCGCGCCATTCGCTTCGTCGTGATGGTCACTCCCGAGGATCTGAAGGCCAACGCCGAGTACATCAAGATGGCCGACCACTATGTGCCGGTTCCCGGCGGCACAAACAACAACAACTACGCCAACGTCGAGCTCATCGTCGACATCGCCAAACGCATGAACGTGCAGGCGGTGTGGGCCGGTTGGGGTCACGCCAGCGAGTATCCCAAGTTGCCGGAGCTGTTGGGCAAAGCGCAGATCGCCTTCATGGGACCGCCGCATCACGCCATGTGGGCCTTGGGCGACAAGATCGCGAGTAGTATCGTCGCACAGACCGCCAAAGTGCCGACTCTTCCGTGGTCGGGCTCCGGACTGGCGTGCGACTGGACAGAAGGTCAGGCCTTCAAAACCATTCCGCAAGACGTGTATCGCAAGGGATGTGTGAGTGACATCACAGAGGGACTGAAGGCCGCGCACGAGATCGGCTTTCCTGTGATGATTAAGGCCAGCGAAGGCGGAGGCGGAAAAGGAATCCGGAAGTCAGAGTCCAGCGACGACTTCCCGCAGATGTTCAGACAAGTGCAGTCGGAAGTGCCCGGATCGCCCATCTTCGTCATGAAGCTGGCCAAATGCGCGCGCCATCTCGAAGTGCAACTCCTCGCCGACCAATATGGGAACGCCATCTCGCTGTTCGGTAGAGATTGTTCGATCCAACGACGCCATCAGAAGATCATAGAGGAGGCGCCGGCCATCATAGCCGAGGACTCGACCTTCTATCAGATGGAACAGGCGGCCGTTCGTCTGGCCAAAATGGTCGGTTACGTGAGCACCGGAACCGTCGAATACTTGTACGATCCCGTGCAGAAGGAGTTCTACTTCCTGGAGTTGAACCCGCGTCTGCAAGTGGAGCACCCGTGCACCGA
Source organism: Hemileius initialis (assembly GCA_033995645.1). Classification (NCBI taxonomy): domain Eukaryota; kingdom Metazoa; phylum Arthropoda; class Arachnida; order Sarcoptiformes; family Hemileiidae; genus Hemileius; species Hemileius initialis. The sequence goes on along the minus strand of JAUJYQ010000171.1, from coordinate 7,553 downwards.
AATGGTGGCCGACGTCAATCTGCCCGCGTGTCAGCTGCAGATCGCGATGGGAATCAGACTCAACCGCATCAAAGAGATCCGTCTTCTCTATGGCGAGAGCGCGTGGGGAGAGAACGAGATCGACTTCTCGCGCAACAGAGCGCGGCCGTGGGGTCACGTGATAGCGGCCAGAATCACTTCGGAGAACCCGGACGAGGGCTTCAAGCCGTCCTCCGGCACTGTGCAGGAACTCAACTTCCGCTCCTCGAAGAACGTGTGGGGCTACTTCTCGGTGGGCGCCTCCGGAGGTCTGCACGAGTTCGCCGACTCGCAGTTCGGACACTGTTTCTCGTGGGGCGAAGACAGAGAGGACGCGCGCGAGAATCTGGTGCTGGCCTTGAAGGAGCTGAGCATTCGGGGCGACTTCCGGACGACTGTCGAGTATCTGATAACTCTGCTCGAGACGGACGACTTCCAGCGCAACGACATCAGCACCGGATGGTTGGATCAGCTGATCGCCGAACGCGTCCAGTCGGGCAAACCGAAGACCAGTTTGGCGCTGATCTGCGGCTGCATTCACGTCGTCGACTGGCAACAGCAGCAGAACTGGCAGCACTTCCAGCTCTCCCTGCAGAAGGGACAGATCTTGCCGGCCACCACTTTGAGTAACACGCAAAACGTCGAACTCATCTACGAAGGCGTCAAATACGTCGTCCAAGTGACCAAATCGGGACACAACCAGTACTTCCTGGTGATGAACAACACGTGCAAAGAGGTCGAAGTGCACCGCATGTCCGACTCGGGTCTTCTCCTCTCTGTCGACCACAGCTCGCACACCACTTACATGAAGGAAGAAGTGGACAGATATCGGGTGACCATCGGCAACCAGACGTGCGTCTTCGACAAGGAGAACGACCCGACGATTCTGCGCTCGCCCTCCACCGGCAAACTCCTCCAATTCCTCGTGGAGGACGGCTCTCACGTCTACTCGGGTCAGGCCTACGCCGAGATCGAGGTCATGAAGATGGTGATGACACTGACCACTCAGGAGTCGGGACTCGTGCACCACGTGAAGCGGTCGGGCGCCGTTCTCGAGGCCGGCAGTATTATGGCGCGTCTCGATTTGGATGACCCGACGCGCGTGCACAGAGCAGAACTCTATACGAAGGGATTCGACACTTTGGACGTCGACTACGACACCGAAGCGGAGGTCCAGTCGTCGGGCGTCTCCTCCTCGTCCTTCGAGAGCCATCTCACGCCCACAATGGAGACGAAGCTGAACGCGACCTTCGTTTCGGCGAAGAACCATCTGGAGTCGATTCTGGCCGGTTTCGGACTTCCCGAGCCGTACTTCACTCAACACATGAATCACTTCGTCGAGCAATTTATGGAATGTCTGCGAGACCCGCGACTTCCGCTGTTGGAATTGCAGGACATAATATCGACGACTTCCGGTCGGATTCCCTCTCAAGTGGAGAAATCGATTCGCAAACTAATGAACTCCTATTCGAGTAATACACACATTGACTGACAGAACGCGATCTCTATTATTGTCATTCTTAGGCAACATCACTGCGATTCTGGCGGCCTTTCCCTCGCAGCAAATCGCTTCCGTTATCGACTCTTATGCGGCCACTTTGCAGAAGCGCGCCGACAGAGACGTCTTCTTCCTCAACACTCAGGGCATCGTTCAACTCGTGCAGCGCTATAGGAACGGCATCAGAGGTCGGATGCGGTCTTGTGTTCAGGATCTGGTCCGCCATTACATCGAAGTGGAGCAGCACTTCCAGTTGGGACACTACGACAAGTGCGTGTCTCAGTTGCGCGAGAAGTTCAAGGACGAGGGCATGGCTCAGGTGGTCTCCAAGATCTTCTCGCATCTCTCCGTCCAGAAGAAGAATCTCCTTATAATCAAACTCATCGACCACCTGTGCGGTCACGAGCCCGGCATCACCGACGAGTTGTCGTCCATTCTGAACGCGCTGACCATCCTCAACAAGGCCGAGAACGCGAAGGTGGCGCTGCGGGCGCGTCAGGTGCTGATCAGCGCCCATCAGCCGCCCTTCGCTCTGCGCCACAACCAAATGGAATCCATCTTCTTGTCGGCGATCGACATCTATTCGCACGAATTCGAGCCCAACGTTCTCAACAAACTGATTCTCTCGGAGACCTCCATCTTCGACGTTCTCCACCAGTTCTTCTACCATCCCAATGTGGTGGTCAGAAGAGCCGCTTTGGAAGTCTACGTCCGTCGCGCTTACATCTCCTACGAAATGGTTTCTCTCCAGCACTCTGTCATCGGATCGGCGGCGCGCGCCTCAATCGACTCCAACCACTCGCAGGGCGGGCAGTCGCGCGACCAGAGCGTGCCCTGTGCCGTCTACCACTTCATCCTTCCCTCTTCGCACCCGTCAATGGTGAGCGCCGGCTCTCAGCCCCAGTCGGTCGGCCAGTCGGCGCCCACCATCGCTGTGATGAGTGAGACGAGTGACGAGCGCGAACTGGTCTCGTTCAGCAACTATCGCGTCGGTCTGATCGCCGCCTTCAACACAATGGACCAAATGGAGGTCAGTCTCGAGCTTATGTTTGTCAGCTTGTTAACATTGTATTTGTAGAACTACTTCGATCAGCTGATCGACATTCTCCGCCAATCGGAGGACGAGATCCACGTGGACTCCGTGTGGCCGCCCGTTCCCGAGTCCTCTCCCAATCGACGCGACTCGCGCTCCGGATCTCTGCTGAACCGCGAGAGAACTCAGTCGCTGACCTCTGGCTTCCCGGCTCTCGTCGAAGACGTCGAACCGATTTACATCGTCAATCTGTGCGTGAAGAGCGACGGAACCGACGACCAGATTCTGAGTCGCAAATTCCAGCAGTTCTGCGAACAAAGGCGATCGCAGCTCGAGAAGCAGTCGATACGACGCGTGACATTTATCGTGTGCGACAAATACCGGTTCCCACGCTATTTCACGTTCCGCTTCCGCAACGGCTACCAAGAGGACCAGATCTACCGGCATCTGGAGCCGGCGCTGGCCTTCCAGCTCGAGATCAACCGACTGCGCAACTACGACCTCGAGGCCATCCCCACGGCCTCGCAGAAGATGCATCTCTATCTGGGAAAGGCCAAAGTGTTGGCACCCGGACAACAGGTGACTGACTTCCGCTTCTTCGTGCGCACCATCATTCGCCACTCGGATCTGATCACGAAGGAGGCTTCCTATGAGTTCCTGCAGAACGAAGGTCGGACTTTAAGTTTGTTCTTGTTGCTCTTATTGACTGTTTTGTCTGTCTTTTTAAGGCGAGCGCTTGTTGTTGGAGGCGATGGACGAGTTGGAGGTGGCCTTCACTCACCACTTGGCGCCGAAGACCGACTGCAACCACATATTCCTGAACTTCGTGCCCAAAGTGACGATGGACCCGACGAAGGTACCTTATGTACGCGCTTACCGTTCGTTCGGTTTTTTGTTTCGGTTTCTGTTTCCGGTGTTGGAATGCCTTATCTGTCTCTCTCTCTGTCTCTCTTCCTGTCTGACCATTGACTCGCAGATCGCCGAAAACGTGCGCAATATGGTGATGCGCTACGGACCTCGTCTCTGGAAGTTGCGCGTTCTTCAGGCGGAGATCCGGATGATCATCAGGTCAACGCCCACTTCCAAGTGCACGCCCTTCCGTCTGCTGTTGGCCAACGAGAGCGGCTACTACTTGGACATGCATCTCTACAAGGAAGTGCTGGACCCGGCTTCCGGTCAGATGAAGTTCGAGGCGTGGCCGGGCACAGGGAAGGCGGGGCCGCTGCACGACCTGCCCATCTCCACGCCCTACATGACCAAAGACTATCTGCAGTTGAAGCGCTTCCAAGTGAGACTCTGACTGACTATGATATTGATCACGTGATCTGACTCTTCTTCTTCTAAATTTAGGCCCAGAGCAACGGCACGACTTACATCTACGACTTCCCCGACATGTTTCAGGCGGCGCTCGTCAAGATGTGGGAGGAATACCTGGAGTGCCGTCCGGAGTGCGAAATGCCGGCGCAAGTGATGCAATGCATGGAACTGGTGCTCGACCCCCAAAACCCGCAGCGAATGGTCGAAATGAAGAGAGTGCACGGAGAGAACGACTGCGGAATGTGCGCCTGGAGAATGACTCTCTTCACGCCGGAGTTCCCTCTGGGTCGGGATGTGGTCGTCATCGGCAACGACATCACTCACCTGTTGGGCGTCTTCGGACCCAAGGAGGACATGGTCTTCCAGAAGGCGTCCGAAAGAGCGCGCCAGATGGGAGTTCCGCGCATCTACTTGTCGGCCAACAGTGGTGCGCGCATCGGACTGGCGGAGGAAGTGAAGGGTCACTTCCAGGTGTGCTGGGAGGACGAGTCGAACGTGGAGAAGGGCTTCAAGTATCTCTACCTCACGCCTGACCAATACAAGCGCGTGCAGGACTCCGTGAAGACGGAGCTGATTGTGGAGAACGGCGAGACGCGCTACCGAATCACCGACATCATCGGTCAGGGCGAGGGACTGGGCGTCGAGAACCTCAAGTACGCCGGAATGATCGCCGGCGAGTCCTCTCAGGCCTACCAAGAGATCGTGACCATAACGATGGTCACGTGTCGCGCCATCGGCATCGGCTCCTACTTAGCCAGACTATCGCAGCGCGTGATTCAGGTGGAGAACTCGCACATCATTCTCACCGGCGCGGGAGCACTGAATAAGCTCTTGGGCCGCGAGGTCTACACCAGCAACAACCAGTTGGGTGAGTATTGATTGGACGAAGAGTCAGAGTCAGTCATTGTGTCTTTTAGGCGGAATCCAAATCATGTACGCCAACGGAGTCTCGCATTGCACGGCTCAGGACGACTTGGAGGGCGTGTCCACCATTCTCAAGTGGATCTCCTACATGCCGGCCAGCAGACACTCGCCGCTGCCGGTCATCGAGTCCTTGGATCCGATCGACCGCGAGGTGGCCTTCACTCCCACTTCCTCGCCCTACGATCCGCGCTGGATGTTACAAGGTCAGTCTCTTCCTATTGTGTTTGTATAATGAATTGTATTATATTGTAATTAAATCTAAAACTTCAGTCTTCTATTGTCTTGTATTCTATTGTAATCAACTGTGTTTGTGTTCAGGTCGGGAGAACGCGCAGGGCGTGTGGGAGGACGGCTTCTTCGACCGCGGCTCGTGGCAGGAGATATTGTCTGGTTGGGCGCTGACAGTGGTGACGGGAAGAGCGCGTTTGGGCGGCATTCCTGTGGGCGTGATTGCCGTCGAGACGCGAACCATTGAGTTGATAATTCCGGCCGATCCCGCGAACCTCGACTCGGAGGCCAAAGTCGTGTCTCAAGCCGGTCAGGTGTGGTTTCCCGACTCGGCCTTCAAGACCGCGCAGGCCATTCAGGACTTCTCGCGCGAAGACCTCCCGCTCGTGATCTTCGCCAATTGGAGAGGTTTTTCGGGCGGAATGAAAGACATGTACGACCAAGTGGTCAAATTCGGCGCTTACATCGTGGACGCACTCCACGCCTACAAACAGCCAATCATAGTCTACATTCCGCCGGCGGCCGAGTTGAGAGGCGGCGCGTGGGCTGTCCTCGACGCGACCATCAATCCGCGCCACATGAAGATGTTCGCCGACCCCGAGGGCAGAGGAGGAGTGCTGGAGCCCGAGGGAACGGTGGAGATCCGGTTCCGCCAGAAGGACCTGATCAAGACTATGCACCGCTGCGACCAACTATGCAAACAACTCGTCCAACAGATCCAAGAGACGGCTTCGGCCGACGACAAGAAGCGTCTGGAGAAGGAGTTGGGAGAGAGGGAGACCTCCCTCCTAGGTATGTACCATCAGGTGGCGCTCTCCTTCGCCGACCTCCACGACACTCCGCAGCGCATGTTCGAGAAGCAGGCCATTCACGAGGTGGTCCCGTGGCAGAGGGCGCGCGCCTTCTTCTACTGGCATCTGAGACGTGCCCTGTATGAGGACAGAGCGCGCAACGAGATCCAGCAGGTGATCTGCAACAAGAACGACGCCGAAACGGCTTCAATGCTGAGGCGCTGGTTCATCGAATCTGTCGGCCAACACAACGTGAGTGACGTCACTGTCTTCTGTCGGGTCTGATCTGATGTCTTCTGATTACAGCAACACTTGTGGGACGACGACAACCGTTCAGTCGCGGAGTGGCTCTCGGCTCAGTTGGACAGCGAGACGTCGACCGTCTTGGAGAACATCCGATGCGTGCAGAGGGACGCTCTCTCGCGGCAAATACAAAGGTAGACATCAGAGACTGACAGACAGCCGACTGAGGACTAACACCTCTCTCTCCCCTCCAGTTTCTACCACGAGTTCCCGTCGGCCACTTTCGACTCTCTCGTGCAACTCATTCACTCGGGAATGACGGCTCAGCAGCGGTCGGATCTGTTGGCCGCTCTGGTCTCGCTGGAGGGCAGTCAGACGGGCGGCGGTCAGAGCGCGCAGGAGGCGACCGACGGACCGGAAGTGACTGAAGAGGCGAAGGCCGAGAGATCTGATTAGACAATCGTATAAATAGTGTTTATTTTGTTAATCAATAGTTAATTACATTCCAAGTCTTTTGCAATCATTTTATTATCATTTATATTAATACAAAAATAAATAATCGATTATCGATTAATCGAATTCCAAACGCGTCTTCGATGTTCTTCACTGAACACATGACTGATCTGTCGTTCGACGAGACGACACCTGTCGGCGAACCGCTCTCTGTCCACTCGCATCTGTTCCCACTGACCAGATCGGGCCGCGCGAGACGCGTAGTCCCACACGCGAAGCACTCGCACGTCTGGCTTCCGGTCAGAGAAACGGACTTTGGTTTGGTCTCTAACTCTCGGTTCTTCGGTATAACAGTTGTTCCATCGGCGGTTCGCTTCCTCCACTTCTTGGGCTATCGTGTGAGCCGTGGATTGATAGCAAAAGTCGGTTTCATCTGCAAAAAGGTCAAAGAATTCAAAGTCAGATCAAACGATAACTTCTTAGACATGTCTGGCATTGCGCGACAATCGAGAGTCACGTGACTGACAGACACAACACTAGACTTGATTGCAAACAATAGAAGATTTATGGCATTTAAAAGTCATTCTAATTATATGCAAAAAGTGAATGATTTTTAAAAACGATTTCACAACTAAAAAGATTCTTATTCTAAAACATGTTTTCCCTAAGAGATTGTTCGAAATGAGTTCAAAAAAGCAAATAATTCGGGATTCTGTGTCCGAATCAGTAGAAAATTTATATTATGATCAAGTTAAATATGTCGAACATTATGACGAATTCAAATAGAAATTTCAACAAAAACATCAATTAAAATAGTGACACTTTTGAGTTTATCCAGCAAATCAATGTTCACATTTCTCAATAATGTTGTCTTCACCTTGTTAAGCCTTCTTCCACAACAATAAAACAATTTCCTTTTCGAAACCCCCATTTTAGACATATTTACAACCATTTAAAATTCCATTGCAAAATTGACTATGATGCTAAGCGAGACTTTTCTTGATTGAAAATTAAAGTTACTATAAAGAGCTAATAAAATGTTTGAATG
>JAUJYQ010000170.1:0-10129 GCA_033995645.1 Hemileius initialis | reverse complement strand
TAAGCTTAATTTAACTGGATTTAGGCATAAAATGGCGGATGGCCGATCCCCTCCCTAGTCCCCCCTAGGATTTTTGACCAAAATTGCGCAATAATCCCTCCCCTGATCCCCCTTCTGGCACGATCGAGCTTGGGCATCACTGCCTAGAAGTTTCATCTCGAAATGCACTGTGGACCACGGTCATTTAGCGGATCAAAGTTCAGATTTCTTCAATAGACGTGATAGTTAAAAAATTGACTTTTTAATTTTTTACATAAAAAATTTACGCATAAATTTTGCTTATTATTCGCTTATTATCAGCTTATTAGCCATCGATGAGAAAATATCAATTTTAAGATCCCAATCACAATTTAAAATGTCCGCTCAATCTTTTCATTTATCTATTCATATTAGATCATTTACAAAAGGCATCAATAATTTTGATTAATTCAATTCTTTTGATTGGCCAGAAAGTTGCCGAATGACGCTCAGGTCAGACAAAAGCTTTGACAATTGTTGGCTTTTGTTCCCGATATCGGACAACTCTTTGCCGATAAGTTCTTCAAAAGCAAACATTTCTTTGACTGCTTTGCTATTGATTTTATGCAATGAATCTTGGAATCGATTTTCTGATTCTTCGGATACTTGTTTAAACAATTGGATTTGTTTGGCGAAAACTTCTTTCATGCGATTGGCCGACAGCTCTGGGTATTCCTTCTCTTTGACAGAGATCTCTTCGTCCAACTTATGGATCAAATCGACGATTTGCTGTTCATTCATATCATTCAGATTCCAGGGAAGTGTTGTCTCGCAAACAGAATCATCTGAGAAGTCCAACCGATTGCTGACACACGACAGCCGTGACATCCGAGGCGTTCGGCTCTTGATATCGTCAAAGCAAGAGATGTTGTGAGCGGTTCGGTTGACCGGAGTTCGCGTCACCTTCTTGTCGAAGATCTGGAAGAACTCGTCATTGAGCGACAAATCCGGTTCTGATTCTGTGTCCGAAATGTCTGTTTTGTTAAGATATGTCTCGTAAATGGCGAACAACTTCTGGTTGTCGTAGTCGTTGTCGAAATCGCAACCTTCGAGACAAAGACATTAAATGTAAGACTTGCTGACAGATATCGGTAATACTAACCATCTCTGGAATGGTTGTGATCTTCGTTCAACTCGATGTCATCAGGGAATGGCTCCTCCATTGTGTCCATCGCTCAAAGACCTATTGACCAGATTTGGCGCCAATCAGTGAATCAGATGACGAGTGACGAGAAGTGTCGCTTCAAGTGTTGAGTCAGTGAATGAGTGGTTGGCTGAAGAAGTGGTCCATCAGTTGACCACTCGGTGGCGGTAGTGATCAGTCGTGACGTGTGTTGAGCGACAAATTAGGCAATCATTTGATGACATCAGTGACGGAGAGATCACTGGTTTGGACGGCATTTGACGCACGTTTTCAATCATTGATTGATTCACTCATTTAGTAATTTAATTATCATTTGTATTGTGATTTAAATTAAGTTTATTTTTACATTTTGTATCAAATATTTTTATATTAACTGACAAATCAATAGTTTACTTGAATTTTGTCCGTTTGAACCTAAATATCATTGAAACCGGTCGACCGTTCAATTAGGACAATGCCGTCGGACAGCAAGAAGAAGAGAGACGCCAAGAAGAAGGAAATGGCGAAACAAAGGGATCAGAAGAAGATCACAAACGGTGATACCAACGGCGAGACCGAAAACCACACTAATGGTGATTCGCTGCCGATCACCGAAGAGGAGAAACTGGTGAAGTCGTTGGAGAAGGACATGGATCTGAACGCCGAGTCGCGGGCCTGTACTGGTGTGCTATCGATTCATCCGCGCTCAAGAGATATCAAAATAGACAACTTTTCCATCACTTTCCACGGCGTTGAGCTCTTTCAGGACACGAAAGTTGAACTGAATTGTGGCCGAAGATACGGTCTCATCGGTCTGAACGGCTGTGGAAAGTCTACTCTGTTGGCAGCTCTTGGCCGCAGAGAAGTACCGATTCAAGACCACATTGATATCTATTACTTGACTCGAGAGATGCCGCCCTCCGAAAAGACTGCACTCGAAGCCGTTCTCGATGTCGATCAGGAAAGAACCAGATTAGAAGCTCTATCCGAAGAATTAGCCCAATATGACGACGAAGAAAGTCAGGATCAGTTGATGGATGTCTACGAGAGGTTGGATGAGATCGGTGCTGACAAAGCTCAGACCAAAGCGGCTTATATTCTAAACGGTTTGGGTTTCAACAAAGAAATGCAGAACAAAAAGTGCAAAGACTTTTCTGGTGGTTGGAGAATGAGAATAGCATTGGCCAGAGCTTTGTATGTGAAGCCCCATTTGCTTCTTCTGGACGAACCGACCAATCACTTGGATCTGGAGGCCTGTGTGTGGCTCGAAGAAGAGCTCAAGTCCTACAAACGGATTCTGGTTCTCATCTCTCATTCGCAAGATTTTCTGAATGGCGTTTGCAATCAGATCATTCATATCGATAAAAAACATTTGAAATATTACGGCGGAAACTATGACGCCTTTGTTAAGACCAGAGTCGAACTCTTGGAGAACCAAAAGAAGCGATACGATTGGGAACAGTCGCAGATGGCGCACATGAAGGTATGGCAACCAATTTGATTGTCATAACTCTTATTAGTGATGACTAAAAGGCCGAGTTGTAGTGACTCAACTAGAGTTACGATGATCTAAAAGCTCGAAGCGATTTATTGAAGTTCTGAATTTATATCTTGAAAATATTTTTTGATTCCGCTGAAGAACTTGTTAATTAAAATAATTTTCATTTTTTCAGGACTATATCGCTCGGTTCGGTCACGGATCGGCTAAACTGGCGCGACAGGCACAGAGCAAAGAGAAGACTCTTGGTAAAATGGTGGCTGGAGGACTGACCGAGAAGGTCCTCAATGACAAGACGGTTGAGTTCTATTTCCCGTCGTGCGGAGAAATCCCGCCGCCAGTGATTATGGTCCAGAACGTGTCGTTCCGTTACAATGCAGAAACTCCTTTGATATACAAGAATCTAGATTTTGGAATCGATCTCGACTCGAGAGTAGCTCTGGTCGGTCCCAACGGTGCCGGAAAGACTACGCTTCTTAAATTGCTTTGTAATCAATTGGTTCCGACCGACGGCATTGTGCGGACTCACAGTCATCTGAAGATAGCGCGTTATCACCAGCACCTTCACGAACAACTCGAGCTCGACCTATCGGCCCTCGAATATATGATGAAATGCTTTCCAGAAGTAAAAGAAAGAGAAGAAATGCGCAAAATTATAGGCAGATATGGTCTGACGGGTCGTCAACAGGTCTGTCCGATTAGACAGCTTTCCGACGGACAGCGTTGTCGAGTGGTGTTCGCATGGCTGGCCTGGCAGGTGCCCCATCTGCTCCTTCTGGACGAACCCACCAATCACTTGGACATCGAAACAATCGACGCTTTGGCCGACGCTATTAATGACTTTGAGGGCGGAATGGTTTTGGTCAGCCATGACTTCCGGCTCATCAGTCAAGTAAGTGATGGAATAGAAATGTTGGGATCACTGCTTGTCTCAGACGTGAGGGCTCACGGCCTTTGAGAATCAAAGCTATGATCCCATCAAACACTGAATCTTAATTGATGGTGAAATTTAATTGTATTCTATTCAAAGGTGGCAAAAGAGATATGGGTCTGCGAGAAGGGAACAGTGACCAAATGGAACGGAAACATTCAGACATACAAACAACATCTTCGGAAAGTGGTTCTCAAGAATAACGAAAAGCAAAATTAACTCTAATTTATTCTTTAGTTCATTGTTTAGTCTATTTATTCGTCAAATATTTGACGAAGTCTTTGATTCGTTATCTAACAAATTGAATAATGTTTTGCATCGTTTTTGCAGAACTTGAGCGCAACTTTTCATTTAAGAAAACTTTTATTTGAAACTGTATTTTCAGTGAAACAATAAATTTGTTTTTCAATGAGACATTCCATATATTCGCTAACTTTTGATTGAGTTTTTGTCTGATTGCCAACTGTTTTAGCCTTTCGTTGACTTTTTGTATTGAATTATAATTAGTTTTGAATTTCTTATGAAACGATTAAAATTGTTATCGATTTCTGGGATCGAATCAATTGGTGATTGATTTATGAACGGCTAATCACGACAATTGACAATTGAAGGTCGGCTAATGTGAGTTAAGGCCGAACGGGAACTGACAGTTGGCAGACAAATGAAAGGCTGGACGCCTGTGAAGGGGTATTCGCCGTAACACTGGTCTAAACTACAGGTAAGTGTCCTTGGATGGCATGGCTGGGATCTGTTGGATTGGCTGCCAGTGCTCTGGCCTGTGCTCTGGCTCTCAAACAAGTTAAGCCCTCGTCAGACGTATTGAACTATTTCTGTTAAAAAAAATACATTAAAAAGTGGAACAGTTTGAGGACTGACCGCAAGTCATACGTCGGTTCTCCTGTTCTGATGATCTAATTATGAAACGCTTTTATCACTGGTTTTAATCGCTATTAACTGAGAGCTGAGTCGATCGCAAGAATCGATTGGACGCATAATTGCCTGCTTTTGGACGCCTTAACTACAGTTGAGGAACAAGTTTTGCGACGACTTTCGCACAATTTTACACAACATTTAGCTTTAATTTATTATTTGTTTCAAAAACTCGAAAATAAAAACTTCGAGATATGTATTCGTTTGTGTTATCAGTGTTTGGATGCCTTTTGTTGGCCACTCACTCGGCGTTAAGTGAGTTGTGCCAAAAATATCACTTTAATTAACTCAATAACCGTTTGTCTCGGATTGTCTCCAATCCAGGTCAGCTTCACTGCCCGCCCGACGGCGTCTATGCCTACGAACACCCGAAGGCATGCGATCAGTACTTCTTGTGCGCGAACGGCACTCTGACCCACGAGTTCTGTCCCAACGGGTTGGCGCACGCCATCGATGGCGCCGTCCATGGCTTCTGTGCCTATCATTGGAAAGTCGACTGCAAGGACCGACTGCTCCGTATGTCAATTACCTCGATTTCGATTGCGTTCACTTTTAATTAAAAACTTTGCCTTAAGCTGATCCGATAAGTTCACCCGGATGTCCTTGGCAGTTCGGCATCTTCGATGAGCATGAACAACAGGGATGCAATGTCTTCTATTCCGAGTGTTTGTGGGGCGTACCTGAAAAGAAAGAGTGTCCGCACGGCTTGTTCTACGACGACAGGATCAAAGGCTGCAATTGGCCAGACAAAGTCGGCTGCAGTAGCGAAGGACTGCTCGGCTTCAAGTGTCCCGAAGAGGACAAACAGAATAAATTCTATCCGTTCCCGCGATACTTCTACAACAACAACGCAATTATCACTTGTGTTGACCATCAGCCACGACTGATCAACTGCGGCGAAGACGAGTTGGTCGACGGCCACTCACTGACCTGTACTCCACTTCACAAAGAAGAGAAGCCAACTGTCATCCGATCCCCTATTTCGGGTCGTTTCAGACACAATTGAGCTGACAATTGAATAGTTAATTGTTTTGTAATTTTATTGTAGTTATCATTAGATTGTACGAACAATCGGATGATTTGTTCCAATAAAGTCTTTTCATGAAAGATAACGATTAAGTCTATAATTAATTATTGTTTTGCTTCTATTCCAATGAATCAATTCTCTAAAAGCAACGAAGAATTACTAGAATTGGGTTTAAGTGTTTGCGATCAAAGGTAAGTCACAGTCGAGTCCTTCCCAACCACTATATTTGTCTTAACCCGGCTGTGCGTCTGTCCTACAAAAGAGATTGTTTGCCAAACAAGTTGTCGGATCACTTGATCGGTGCAAAGCCTGTTCTGTCGGTTCCTCTCTTCGCACTATAGGCTCATTAAATCTCTCCAATCGTACGCCTGTTTGCCATTAGAAGCCATGGAATGGCGATAAGTGTCAGAGCAGTGAATGCAATGCATGACCAGCTCTGGACTCATGACGTGAGACGAGACTCGTTTCCAACCATTCCGTGGCCTTAATATCAGATAAACAGAGTGTTGACGACCATTAAGTGATCAGTGAATAGCGGTTTAACATTACTCTTACGTCTCAGTGATTATTGGCCGAAAAGTTCGGTCCACAGTCTCACGAGTTTTGGTTATCGCTGTCTCCAGTCTTCTGATGACTGTCGCTATGATTAAACTCAAAGTTTTCAACACTTTAAGTCTTTTACTCATATTTTGTATATTTTTGACAAATTTTTCGTTCGTTTCCAACCGTGACGACGACGAAGACGGTAAGTCTGATCACTTGATTCGGTTAAATTTTTTCAAGGTCAATGTGGAATCTCTTGGTGAACCTTTCGTCGTAATCAATACTTTAGTTCATAATTATTGAAATAAGTTTTAAGTTTTATTTGTAGAATCTCAAGAAGTTCTTGAAGAATTTTGTCCTAGAATTTTAGCTAGAAGTAAATTAGGAAAAGTTTATTAGGAAATGCTCTGTTGTTAAAGTTAGCTCGACTGCAAATTAAGCTTGGCACTGTAAGCAAAAATGATAATTTGTCAATTAGATCGCACTTTGATATAAATAATTTCTTAGAATAATGTCCAGGTTTTTTTTTTACAAAAATTGCGTAAACCTTATGAAATAGCGATTAGAAATTCAAATTCAAATCATCAAATTATTCTGGAATTTGGTTTAGTATTCCATCGGATCAGTCGTCAAACACTTTCGGTTTGTTTGTCGAATCGCTAGATATTTTGCAAAAGAGGTGACAATTAATTAGAATATCATTAAAATAAAGGAAACGATAACAAAGATTAGATGAATCACTGAATTTGGTCACTGATTGGAGTTGGGGTCAGCCGTCAGAGCCGTCCCACTCCTGAATGAACCGGATTTGAATGACCAAAACAGTCGCACATTATCTCTGATCCAGTAATTTGTTGTCACAAAACGACTATAGAATTAGAAGAAAAAAATGAAATGAATTAAATTTAAATAAATTGAAACGTTTTGACACTTTTCAGGAAGTTTTGAGCTTTAAATGCAAATATTGAGTCAGTTTTGTGGCAAAAAACATGATTTGAATTATGATTTTTCGGATTAAAATATCAGAAAAATTATCGAAACGTTTGATTCGAATTTGCGTTAGACTTGTATTGAGACCGAAATCTATTTTAATTTACTGACAAATTCAAAACATAATAAACATATTCTATAATTGAAACGAAAAAATGTTTGAACGAAAACAATTTGTCGAAAAAAGTAATTAGAGTTGAGGTCATTGCGAGTATTTCACTAACGAATTAACATTATTTCACACGATTTGCAAGAATTATAAGAATCTCAAAGAGCGTATAAAAAACATTAATCGCTAATTAAGTCTGAATTCAACTAAACATTAGCTTTTTTTCAACAAAATGTGTTAAATTATATTAATTTTAATTTAAAAGTGGAAAATTTGGGAAAAATATGAAAAACAATTCCTAATTTATAGCTATTTTCTCTGAAAATAATAAAATACTATAGAATTACTCATTTAAACCAAGATTTTGTTGTTGACTATAGGGTCAGTTGATGGAGTACCATGCATAGATAACGGAAAGTTTTACCGAAACCCGGATGCTATTGGAGTCAGAGACTGTGCGAAGTACTACTGGTGTCCGCGACTGAAAGTTCTTGAGTTCCGATGCAGTGCTGGACTTTGGTTCGACGTCGACCGACAAATCTGTGATTTCAAGTTAAAGATCGATAACTGCGAAAAATCTCACGGTTTGGCACTCAATAAAAAAAGTTGTTATTAATCAAAGCTTTGTTGACCCGACTCAGATGTGAGTACTCCTCGTCCGCTGTTTGCAACCGATGAACCGATTTGTCCGAGCGGTCAATTGGCCTGCGCTGACCGAAAATGCCTGAATAGAGATCTGTTTTGTGATGTAATTATATGATATGATGTAAAATTGGATATAAATAAATGTTGATCCCAGGGTCAGGTGGACTGCGCCGACGGATCAGACGAGTCGTATTGCGACCCCGAGAACGACCCGAACGCTCCGCACAGATGTGACGCCAATAACTGCACTCTTCCCGACTGTTTCTGTAGTACAGATGGAACTCAAATTCCGGGCGGATTGAAGCCCGAAGAGACTCCACAAATGGTCATTTTGACGTTTGATGACGCGGTCAACAATGAGAATTGGGAAATCTATCAGAAGATCTTCGCTTCTAACAGAACCAATGGCAACGGATGCCCAATGTCAACGACATTCTTCTTGAGTCACGAGTACACGAACTACAGACATGTCCAGAAGCTGTGGAACGACGGACACGAGATTGCCGTCCATTCCATAACGTAATCAAATGTTTTCACTTGTATTCAAACTTTAAAACTATATTTCTCTTCAGTCACAAACAACCAGAGCTTTGGTGGACATTCAACGCAACGATGGAAGACTGGTTCGACGAGTTCGCCGGTATGGCCAACATTGTCAACAAATTCGCGGGAATACCTCTCGACGAACTCAGAGGCACAAGAGTTCCATTTCTTAGGGTCGGATGGAATACTCAGTTCATAATGGTTTGTATTGCTGTGAATGTTGTTGAGCAGAGAATATAATGTGAATGATATTTGATGGTCAGATGAAAGAGTTCGGATTCCTCTACGACTCAAGTATGGTCGCCCCGCGCTCCGATCCTCCCCTCTGGCCATTCACTCTGGACTATCGAATCCCTCACAAGTGTCACGGCTCAAGACAGAGATGTCCGTCGCGATCGTTCCCAGGCATGTGGGAGATGATAATGAACCCGTTCGACATTGAGGGCCATATTTGCGCAATGGTCGACAGTTGTCCGACCCATTTGTCAGACGATGAGATCTACCAGATGTTCATGGATAACTTCAACAGACACTATAAGACAAATAGAGCGCCGTTTGGTCTCTATTTCCATACGATTTGGTTCAAAGAGCCCGAAAATTTCAAAGTTTTGCTCAGATTTTTGGATGACTTGATTGGAAACAAGGTATGAATCAATAAAATCAGTTGTCGTTCAGTTGTCATACCTGTTGTCTCTCTCGACAGGACGTATGGTTTGTGTCCAACTATCAGGCGATCGAATGGATGCGAACTCCGACCCCGATATCACAGCTCAATAACTTCGAGCCGTGGAAGTGCAAGAAAGACATTGAGCCAAACCTAATCGCCTGCAATCACCCGAAGTCTTGCAAACTGGCCTCTCGTCAGGTCAAAGGCGAACGATATCTGCACACCTGCTTCGACTGTCCCGATGTCTATCCCTGGGTTAAGAACGAGTTCGGACTCGAGTTTAGAAAATAGTTGTAATCAATGCATAGAATTTTGTCAACAATTATCATTTGATGACAAGTTAGCAATTAATCGATGCAATTACTGAAACAAATATCAATTATATTTTACGATTAACTCAATGCCAACATAATTGGCAAAAGTCTTCTTGAAGTCATTAGTTTTGATATTAGTTTTGAAAATATAATCATTGAATAAGTGTTTCATTCGATTTGTTCACAACATAACCAGTTTATAAACGAAATAAACTACACATACACTCAATTAGAGTCAAATCGCGCGATCGCTTCAATTGATTGAATGGAGAATAACTGTCGAATCAATTAAATATCAAGTAATGTCCACATTCAGAAAGTTCTTCAGATCGAGTCTATTCATTAGAAGAACTTTGATATCGTTTTGTATTCCGATTTGTGTTGTCCTCTGTGTTTGCAGTTTGTACTGCACTTACATATCAGTCAAATCGTGGAACTGCAGGACAGCGACCAATTCGAGCGCAACCGTCGGCAACATTACCGACAAAAAGATGGCCGCGAAGTGCAATACAGTAATAGATGTGATGAGCGCTAACATAATGGATGTGATCGGCCATCGAAAAGTGGTTCTGTGTCTGAGGACGGCCTCCTTCTACAACACTTGCCTGACATACCTGTCCGCCACTTACGCCACTTATATGATGTCATTCTTTGCCCTCTTATGGCTCTCCATTATATCAGTTCTAAGCTTTTTGATTACATTTTACTTCTTCGTGTCCTTCGGCCCGCAAAGCGGTATCAATAACCTGGAGATGATTCCCGTTGTGTTCGGTCTTCGCATTCATCCGCTA
>JAUJYQ010000169.1:0-10149 GCA_033995645.1 Hemileius initialis | reverse complement strand
TTTGCAGCTAAGGTACAGTACTGTACAGTATTGTATAGCACACAACTAGACACTTTACATTTTGGCCAACTTTAAATTATTTCACATTAATTCATTTTAATTTTATTCAATCAATTAGTTAATTTTTAAATAGCAAATAGCAAATACATTCCTGATCATTCTATCAATTATATTTTTCATCAAGAAATTTTTCATTTATCAAATTTCACATAGATAAATACAACACTTACAGAAATTTATCGAAATTTCAAGTTCTGGAATACCTGGAATTTTATAAACAAAATGCTCCACTCTTTAAATTCAAAAATCACATTTCTGTATTCATTGAACTTGAAGAAAACCATTTAACAAGAAGTCCATTTATCTTTTTGCAATTGGCGTAATTTTGCAATCTTAGCCTTGAATTCTAGTTTTCCAACAATTCAATACATGACCAATTAAGGTGTCATAATAAATTGTTCAAAATTTGGGCCAAAAGACAAATTTCTCATTGTGACTTTAAAAATCTACTACTTTTTGCTAAGTTTACTTTTTTGTCTTTGATTTCCCGTAAGCTTGAAAAATAGGTTTGGAGTACGTTACGTTAACCTTGTCAATAGCTTTATTTCTTAATTTAAAAAAAAATTTGTTGTTGAAATAATTGTGAATATTGATTCTATTGGAAAACTAACTAATTGATTGAATAAAATCAGAAATGAATTAATGTGACGATTTCGAATTGGTCAAAATGTAAATCGTTCTAACCTGTAGACGGGCACAGCACAGCATCTGTACGATGTGCAATGAGCTAGGTACACCTCAAACCTGTATTACAAGTTTTGATTTTGTGCTTTTGTATCGCGTCATTGTCTGCCGTAAACCGAGAGATTGGGCGTTGTTTTAATGCAATCAAAGCAAATGTTAAAAAAGAGATTTCAGACCAACAGTCGATATCAATATCACAGCAAAGGGTATGCCATAGAGTGAACAAACTATTTATGGCACCGATTGCGAGGATAGGGATTGGGATAGCACTCGATCGCAAGGAGAGGATAGGCCATAGACGGCACACTCGACCTGTTCAGCTCTCTTGAGCATTGCGTTGGGCTCAATGAGCGAGCAAAGTAAAGTTGCTCTACATCACTGCCTCTCTGATGTGGTCCTGTGCGGGGTTGCATCACTGCACAAGCACGAGACACACCTGCCTGTGCCTGATCCTGATCCAGGTCCAGACAACTCCAGACAACTCGTCGACCACCAATCTGTCTGAACGGTGTGCCGTATCGATACCAATCTCGGCGGTACAGCACATCCGGCACAACCAGCACCGCCTGCCTTGGCCCGACAGGAACACACCTTGGTCACACTGGCCAGTTCTCTCGGTTCGATTCAGATTCTCTCGGCTGGAATGTCTTATCACTTATCACTGATTCTGTTTATCATCGATTTGATTGAATGTCAATCATTTAGTATCAAAAAGTGTCAAAAAATTGTTTGGAATTTTGGAATAATTTATTTGAATTATCATTAATTTGTTGACATTAATGACAGCAATGATTTATAGCCAAATATATATATTGATCATAAAAGGCATACCTGGATGACACTAAGGTGCATTACCATGGTCACTAAGGTCACTCTCGCTCACGCAGAGGCCAATAAATTCAGAGTCTTGCTTCTTTTTGCATCTAGACAAATATTTATAAGCAAAAATAGCAATTCTCTATATCCTGCTACAAATATTTGGCAAATGTAACAAATTATCAAAGCATTTAGTATCTAGTAACTTTTATTCTTATTCCTTGACGAAGTTGGCGCACAAGTGTCGACATCTCTGGCACAGACTCTCCTCTTCAGAGCTGTCCATCACTTTGAAAAGGCATATGTTTGGTGACGACGAGTGTCGCCACAACAGTGAGGATCGGATCCACTCCTCAAACAGTTTAAATGCTTTGTTTTGCTTTGATTTGACACTCGTTTGCCTTAAATATTATATCAATTTTATACTAATTTTGTATTTAATTTGTCAAATGTTTGATATTAAGTGAACTAAATTTGAAAATGCATTCAAAGAAGATTTGAACCAAAGATTTGCTCAAATGATTTGACGGTTCGGCTCAAGACTAGCAGACGATAGCAATGACCGCATTAGAGGACGAGGTGTCGAAGACACAGCTCTTCAAAGATGTCCAGTTCTCGATGTGCGACGACGTCTTCCAGTTTGAAAATGTAAATCAATTCAATCTTTTCCAATGATTGTCTTCTAACTTGTTGTGGTTGGTAAACAGGTGAAGAAGTTGTTGTTGGCCGGCGGCGCAAAGTTCTTGAACTACTTGTCAGACAACATGACGTATCTGATCGGCGACAACGCAGACCATCACAATGTGTCCGAAGCGATGGAGATCTATGAGAAGCCGGTGGTCACCGTAAGTGATGTCCATTTGGTTTTGATTCGTTGATCTTTACTCATACTTTTTGCAGAGCCGATGGGTTTGGCTCTCAGCCAAGGCGTTGACACTTCTCCCGTGAGTTTTCACTCATTTATCCGATTGCCTAACCATTTGCCATCTGTTAAGAACCTCTGGATTTTCACCCTTCAAAAACCAACTGTTCTCCAACATAATCGCTTGTCCGTCCAACATATCGGGACCCGATGTCCAGTCGCTGTGGGCAATGATCACATATTATGGCGGGTCGTTCCGACTCCAATTAGAACCCGATTGCACTCACCTTATATCGACAAAACCCGAAGGTCAGAAGTACGACAAAGCCGTCCAAACAAATGATAGGACTAAAATAGTAACTCCCGATTGGGTCATCGATTCGGTTAAAAATAAGAGTATTTGTGACGAAGATCTTTATCACCCGAGACTTCTCATATTCAACAATCAGTCTACAGTCAAGTCGGAGCTGATAGACGTGTCGGCACCGTCTGTAACAGTCACTGCTGGAGGAGTTCCATCTACTTCTGCCGTCACATCACTGCCTGTGTCTTCTGGTGCACCGCAATTAGCTTTGAGAACCGTCACTCTTCCGAGCACTGCAATGATAACTACCTTTTCTATAGCACAGCCCGGACAGACTCAGGGCAGTCCGACCACAGTCCAAGGCGGAAGAGTTAGAGTATTCTTACCACCGCAGCATCAGGTTAGACTGATGCAAATGAAACAGAACCAGATTCGCCAGTTCTGTCCGCCACAAATGGGTCAGCCACCTCACCAAGTGATGAATGTCCAGCAAATTCTTCAGCGCCAGCAATTGAATCAGCAATCAGGACAACACCAACCACTTCAACAACAACAACAACAACCTCCGCCTCATATGCAACAACAGCTTCATCTCCAACAACAACTTCAGCAACAACCACATCCACAGCAGCAACAACAACAACAACAACAATCTCAAGAAATAGTCTTAGAGAGTGGGCAGCAGTGGAATGTGGGACAGGCGAGCAGTGGCCAGAGTATAATGGCTTCGCAGCCAATTCAGGTGATCTCCCAGAGCAGTGCCGACCTGACCAAGCTGCGCCCAGTCACCACTACAGTAATGTCCCAGCAGCAGCCAGGTCAGCCCCGTCAGGTGTACCTGGCTGTGCAACAGAATCGCCAACAGCATTTTATCCAGGTGCAACAGCAGTCCCAACAACGAGCGCAGTCCAATCTGATTATCCAACAGCGCGCCAATCATCCCAATGTGCAATCACTGCGCCTCCAACAGAGCCCTCAACAACTGATCCAATTGCAGCAGAGACAACCTATTAGTGTTCAGTCCACCCAATATGTCAGACCTCCGCAACAGATAATCATTCAGCAACAGAACCAGCAGGCGATCCAAAGGCAGATCCAATTGCAACAACAGGCCATTCAGGTGTTGATCACATCCCTTCTCATTAGTTCTCTTGCCTTTGGCCTCACTCGCCATCTAGCATGCTCATCTCGCTCCTCCTCCTCATCATCTTGTCCTTTCCCTTTCAAATTATGCTAAACTAACGGATATTTGTCTAAAAAGGCTAACCAACAAACGCCAGGTCAACCCCTTGGCGTTGGACAGCCGCAGATCCAGCAGAGAATGGCTGCACAAAGAATGCCACAACAGTTTGTTCAGCAGAACCAGTTGAGGAATCAGTTGGGTCAGCCTATTCGAGGGCCTATCGCTGGTCAACAAATTCTTTCCAATGCAATGGCTTCGGGTCAGCCCCGAGTCCTTATGCGGGCACCGGCGCAATACGCCATTCAGAATCAGCAACAGTTCGACGGCCAACAGCCGCCACAGCAATTCATTAGAGGACAGCCACCGACTGGACCTCAGCTGCAATTCATTCGGGGCCAATGGACGGGACCGCCTCAAGACCCGAACATACCTCCGCAGCAACACTTGACGCCAATGAGACCGCAACACATTCTGGTAACCACTCACCAAACTCCTGGTCAGCCGACTCAGCAGCAGATCCTGCAGTGGCAACAACAACAACAAGACATCCAAAGACGCAATCAACTGATGCAACAGCAAAACCAACAGCGGTTTCAGGTGTCGATCGGCACCATTCAGGACAAGGTTAGGCCCACTACTAGTGTAGTGAGTGTGAGTTCTTCGGCCAATACAGAAAGCGGTGGCGCCGTAGCGACCACTCCGACCGTTGCGATCAATACCACGAGTGCGACCGTTCGCGTAGCGCAAACACCGCAAACCGTTAGTCCCAATATAGCCCTTACCAGCAGCCAAACGATCCCGAGTGCAGTCTCTGTGTCAGCACAAGTAAGCCCCGCATACACTTCACCGAACACTACTGTCGCTTCTCCTGTAGTCAACCCTAAGACCAAAACTGCTCTAGCTAACTTACTTAATAACCGACTCCAGAGCGGTAATTCCGTTCAGAGCAAAGGTGATGGCAACAACTCTTCACAGTCAGGCGACGGGTTTCCTACCAGTTCTTCCACTACTCTTACTTTGTCCTCTACTTCTATGTCTAATAAGACAGGTTTCATTGGAGCTCCCGGTGTGGTAAGAATGGCATGTCTTGATTGTCCGTTCTTTAGTTGTCTTACGGTTAATCAGTGTTTGGATAGACTGACTGACAATAGAGTGGATGACATAACTCTCAGATTGCATGACATGAGTGACATCGAGTTAATCGAATGATTATTTGCATGACCTCTGACCGTCAGTTCAATCACTAACTAACTGACCATTACTTCGCAGGCAATGTCCGGCGGAGAAGTGGTTCAACACTTGCGTCCGGACGACCCGCACCACAGTCAGAATCAAATGATTCAAATCAGGTTCTATGGAATCGATCCCAGACTTCAAATACCGGCTGATCTCTGTCTACTGGGATGTGTGTTCTATATATCTGGTTACGATAAACTAGTCGATACCACGCTTCTGGACCTCTGGCAGAAGAAGTTGGTCAGCAGAGGCGCTGAACTGGAGAGTGTCTACACTCCGAAGTGCACTCATGTCTTGTGCGACAGTCATCACAATCCATATGTACAACAAGTAAGTGACAATCAATTTGAATGTCAATCAGATTAGAACACAATCTCTAATCGAATTCAACTCTAAGGCCATTCGCGAAGGAAAGCGTTGTGTTTCTGCCTTTTGGCTCAACGATGTGATGGCAGTGAAGAAGATGTTTCCGCCATCGAAGGCATACCATTTGCCATACGCTTTGGATGAGAACAACAAGCCGTGCAAACATCACGTATGCACTGATTCTGTCGATGCACTCGTTGTCAATGTTTCTCTCTCTGCAGATAATATCGATGACTGGTTTTGAAGCCGAAGAACGAGTTCGAGTCAAAGAAATGATTTTAAGAACAGGAGCTAAATATACCAATTATTTGACTCAAAAGAATACAATCATTGTTTGCAAAAGGTATTTAATAATTCTGAATAACTCATTGGTTGATTGCGACCATTGCAGACTCGAAGGAGATAAGTACCGCAAATCAATTGAATGGCGACTGGCAATAGTCAATCTGGTTTGGCTCCAAGACGTCCTCTTCGGCCACTACGACGCCCAAAACCTAACAAACATCCCGAAGAAGTATCAGAACTTTGATCTGAAAGATCCGTTCAGAATCGAGTATTCACTGGTTCCGCATCTGATGAATCCGTGGCGACAACCTCTCAAAGTGTCCGAAGAATACGTGAAGAATCGAATCGCAGAGAAAAATGAGAATAAGATAATCAAAACTGAAATCGTGTCGAAACCAGAAGAAACAGAGAATATTATTAAACCGATGGAACCAATTGAAGAATCCGATGAACCCAACAATAAAAAGCTTAAACTGCAGACAGACCTTCAAAAGAGTCCGGTCAGTGTTCAAGAAGAGGCGTCGGCTGTAACGCCAACGGTGGCCAACACCTCATTCACCGCCATTCAGACCAACGCAGAAGAAGCCAAGAAAATCAAAGTTACTTTGACTTCACTGAAGAACAATAACAAACAGGAGTTGCGATCACTTGTGCTGTCTTTGGGCGGACGGGTCGTCATCACCAATGACTGCACACATCTGGTGAGCGACAAAATCGCGCGGACACTGAAGTTCATGTGTGCGTTCAGTTCTTGCAAATATGTGGTCACTTCTGATTGGATCACCGAATCGGCAAAACAGAACAGATTTGTCGACGAAAGCGAATACCAATTGAAAGACCTTTTGGGCGAAAAGACGTTTGGCTTCAGTCTAAGACATTCGTTGTCTGTAAAGAGTCCGCAACTCTTCAAGGGATACGTCTTTTACATAACCAACGGATGCATTCCGTCGCCCAAAGTGGTCAAAGACATCGTTGAGAGCGCCGGCGGCCGAGCGGTCACTTCGGGCCGTCCGACCAAAAGACAGTTACAACGGATGCAGGAAAATGATCTCAAATTCTGTGTCATCTCATGCGATAATGACCTACACTTATGCGACATATTCTTCAGCAGAAAGATCGGTAAGAATTGCAGACAATTTGGTTGAATGAATGATTGGTTTTATTGATTCGCAGATGTGGTTAACGTAGAGTTGGTTTTGTCGGGACTTCTCAAACAGGAGATTGACTTTGATTTATATGCATTCAAACAAAATATATTAAAAGATTAAATAAAGTCAATAAACAATAAATCAATTATTCCTCTGAATTCCGTTGACATTAGAGGCCGAGTGTTGTGGTGTAGTGTCGCCGATGAGTCCGCCGCCGCCGGCAATGGCCACTCCTTCCGGACTGTGCTTCTGTTTCTTTTTTTTCTTGTCCTTCTTCTTCTTTTTGCGCTCTTTTTCCTCGTCGTGTCTCTTCTGCTTTTTGTGCTTCTTCTCGTGTGACTGAACCAAATCGGCCGCTTCTGAGATGTCGTGCGACGGCGTTTCGCCCGACTTTTGTTTGTTCTTTTTGTGTTTGTGTTTCTTGCGCTGATTGCTTTGGCTCATCAGTCGGTACTGTTCCGGAAGCTGTCGCCGAAAGTTATCGTCAAATCATGTCCTTTAAGCTACAAATAGAGGACATACCGGTCCGGCGTGCAGTCGGAATGCCGTCAATTGGCCCGGAGTTAGCGGAACCAACTCTTTGCCACCAATCGGTGGCTTCTCTATCAGCTGCCGGAGGGAACTGAAGACAAAGTCATGGTTTAGAGTGAGTGATGTGAGTGTCTTGAGGTCAGACCTGTTGTCCTGATGTGCGGGGGCGTCGATATTGCCGGGAAGGTTGGGCAGGAATGCGCTCAACTGGTCTTTGACCTTACGGCCCGAGAACTTGTTGAACGAGTGCTCCAGATTGTTCTTCAGCAGCAGATTGGCCGATCCGGTCAGATCGCTCTCGGCTGTCAAACAAATGTCAATCAGATGAGGAGAGCGATGCCATCGATGTCTACAAACCGGGCGGTTCTTTCATCAGATAGAATGGTCCGGAGTTGACGATCGCAGGCGTTTTGCCCAACGATATGGTCGTCTTCAGGGTTCCCGACGAGTCCTGTCGCGGCACAACCGGCGATCGGTTGCCGCGAGGACTCGATTTGGGCGAACACGACGGGTCTGGCGGTCGGCGAACCATTTCGGACATCATTTTGGACTCGACTTCGGGTTCGACTTAAATGCGGTCACAAATCGTTTGCATTGACGGCAAACCAATGTCTGACTCGAGTCAACGCATGTGACCACAAGAGGGCCGCTCTCAGAGTCGGACACCACTTGCTTGGGATGCGACCGATCGGTCCAAGACTCGGATCACAAACCAAAACAATGACAAATACGTACCACAACTGACACAACTGATGGCAACCCGTCATCAATGACGTCACCACTACGTCAAGAGTCGCGTCGGTCGCGCCTCCAATACAGGCGGGCACTAATGGTCAGCGGTCGGGTCACTCTCTAACAAGACTGGTCACCACTGGTCACTCAAGAGTTGCTTTCGGGCGCAGTGTTGGCGCCGACTGAGTCCGACCAGTGGCCAAAAGGCTGCAGACGTGACCTGAAGAGAGCGCACGCGCGCAACGCGTGTGCACAGAGTTGAAAGTCAGTGGAAGTGTGCGATAGTGTGTCAGAGAGAGAGAGACCAGAGATAGACCTCGATTACCATCGGACTAATTGTGAACTTAGTTCTCACTGATTGCTCGCTATATAGTGTTTGTCTCACAACTCAGTGCAACTCTCGATGCTATACTTGTGCCGCCACTCGACCTCTCCGGTCAGTTCCATGATCACCTTGCTCACCATCACCATCACCTTGTTCAGTTTGGCACACTGCCAGACCACCAAGCTAGAGACAAACGAAGATGTTCTAGTGCTAAGTTCTTGGAAAACTATGAGATATTGGTCGACGAACGCAAGTCTTCATTCTTCCAAAGAGTTGCGAGGATTGAACCGATCGACTGCCGGAAGAATAACTGGCGTCGAGTTGTTTGTGACCGACAAGTGCCGCAATGTCCTCGTCTGGTACGACACCGTCTCGCAGACACTTTACTCTTCTCGGCTTCAGACCAACGGCCGAAGCCTTTCGAGCAGAGAACCGGTCAAACTTTTAGAGGCGAACTTCGGTTCTCACGTCAGAATCGCTGTCGATTCGGTCAAAAATCAAATCTATTTGTCATTAAAAGACTTTTCCCGAATCGATGTTTTCGATGTGGAAACTAAAACTTTGATAACAATATTCTCAAATATAACTCATCCGAACGATATAGCGTTCGACAGCCAAAGAACTGTGTTGTCGTGGGTCGAGAACTGGTCGTGTGTCGGCCACATGGCCTTCAACGACAGCCGACCCGTCAAACTGTGTTCAAACAACTCAACACAAGTCAGAGCTTTAGCGACAGACACCGTAAATGGTCTGCTCTTTTGGTCCGACTCTAACGGCCACATCTATCAGCAAGCTTATTTCGAAGAGAAGGCCAAGCTCATATTCTCATCGCCAAAAATGTCGCGCAATCTGGCCTTAGATGTGACCACAAATGCCATATATCTGAGCAATGAATTCATGCTAATGGCTATCGATAGGCAGTCTCTCAAAGGCACGATAGTTCTGGTCGAGAGCTCTGCCATTCTGGACGTGACTGCCATCGAAAGCGGAGATCTGTGTTATGAGCCCGAAGTGGAGCCGACGGACAACTATTTAAATTACTCGCTCATCAACGACACAAGTGTTGCATCGAATGTGATAACTATGAGTCCAATATATAAGAGCCTTACTAATGACAACAATTATACTAGAAGTGATACCTCTGAAGAAGTCTCGGGTTTTAGTTCAAAGAATTTGATTACTATATGTTTGGCAGCGATTCTAATTGTTTCGGTTATGATTCTGACGGCAATTATGGCATTCAAGCGCTTTGCAAAGCGATCTCAGGGACGGAATGCCGTCCGACGTCTGAGTGGCCGCCGCGACAACAGACTACTGATTAGTGACCGGCGGAAACTGATCGCCGCTTCCACTGCCGGCCCAATCGTTCAGATCGAAGACTTGGGTTCGTTTGGCAACAACTTTTGTGACCCGTCGGTGAGCGCCAACCGAGCGCTACGACAGGCGTGCAATGCGTGTGAGGACAGAGAGGAATGTCTGGAGAGAGGGATCTGTTTAACCACTTATAACCTGTTGACCTGATTTTAAAATCTATAGTATTGTATATTTCTAAATAATTTATATTAATTATAGTTTTTTACAATTACTTTAATTTACAATTTAGTTTGTAATCAATTG
>JAUJYQ010000168.1:0-10183 GCA_033995645.1 Hemileius initialis | reverse complement strand
GATGGCTTTAATCGCATCTGACTTGTTTTGACTTCATTGCAGGCAAATTCATACCATTCAAGACACCACTGGACGACAAATACAAATCTCAGATCCCGCCGTCAGACCTGTTCTTTCCCGAAATGTTCATCTCTTTGGTCTCGAGTTGTTATAAAGTAAGCCCTTGATGTCTTGAGTTCAATGTCTTTAGTTGATTGTTTCGGTCTATTTCAGGTCAAACTCGGGCTCTGGATTGACCTGACCTTCACCAACAGGTTCTATGACAAGAGCATTATTGAAAAGAAAGGCATCAATTACTGCAAATTCCAGTGCAGAGGGTATTAATTGGTGATAGTTGTGACCACAATCTCATTGACCACTTGTTTGTCAGTCACGAAGAGTGTCCAACTGAAGAACAGACCCAACTGTTTGTCGAATGCTGTTCTCATTACATATCGAAGAACCCGTTAGACGTGATCGGTGTCCACTGCACTCACGGCTTCAACAGAACCGGGTTCTTGATTTGCGCTTTTCTGGTCGAGAAACACGACTGGAGTGTCGAGGCAGCCGTCAATGCCTTCGCCAAAGCCAGACCTCCGGGTATTTACAAAGATTCCTATATCAAAGAGTTGTTCAGAAGGTATGGCGATGTGGAGGACACGCCGCCCGCTCCACAGAAGCCCGAGTGGTGCTTCGAGTCGGACGACTCGACCGATGATGACGGCCTCCGACACAACCATAACAACAACCGTCAAAATTTCCGCAAAACCTCGAAGTTCATGGATGGAGTCAGTGGCGTCACTTCGGTCGCCGATCCCAATAAGACGAAAGAAGTGCAGCAAAAGTGTCAGCGAATGTGCAAGTTCAAGATGAGGGGCTTTCCAGGGTCTCAACCCGTTTCGATGGACATGAGAAACATCCAACTCTTGGCCGACAGAGAATATATGGTGAGCTGGAAGGCCGACGGCACCCGATATATGCTGCTTATCAACGGAGAGGACGACTGCTATTTCATCGATAGAGATAACACTGTCTTTAAACTCGATTCAATCATCAAATTTTTCAAACGCAAAGAGTTTCCAAAACATTTAGAAAACACTTTATTAGACGGAGAGATGATTGTCGATGTGGTCAACAACCAGAAGATCGCGCGGTATCTCATATACGATATCATTGCATTCGAGAATCAAGAGGTCGGCGGCACTGACTTCAAGAGAAGGATTCTTTGTATCGACAAAGAAGTGATTGGTCCTCGAGAGAGGGCCAAAGTCGATAACATCATAGATAGAAGTCGAGAACCGTTTGGTATTCGCAAAAAGGACTTCTGGGAACTGAGAGACACTTACAAGATATTTGGCGACAACTTTAAGAAACATTTGTCGCACGAAATCGATGGTCTTATCTTCCAATCAGTGCCCGACCCATACATTGCCGGTCAGTGCAACGTAACCCTCAAATGGAAGCCTCCGTCACACAACTCAGTGGACTTTCGGCTCAAGATTACACTCGAAGACAGACCTGGAATGTTGAGGAGACAGGTCGGCAACCTGTTTGTCGGCGGACACGACCGGCCCTTCGACGAGATGAAAGTGACCAAAGAGCTCAAGCAATACGACAACAAAATCATTGAATGCTCTTATGATATGAATACCAGACAATGGGTATTCATGAGGGAACGGACTGACAAGTCGTTCCCTAACAGCGTGAAGACTGCGGCCGCGGTCTGCGAGTCAATCAAGAATCCCATCACTCAAGAGATTCTCCTCCACTTCATAGAGACCAGGGGTTACGTCACCCACAGCGTGAAGCGGCCGATCGACGGCCCGGACAGTGGTCTGATGCCACCGCCCAAAGTGCCCCGAAGATAATGATAATATAAATTAAATTTGATTCCTCTCTAATTTACTGAATGTCTCAGTTTTTAGTCATCAGATCCCGTCATTTGTTTTATTATTATTTAAACCATTAATGTTTCGACAAATTTGTGAATCATTTGAATTAATTCAAAAAAGTAAAACAAAAAGAGAATCGACTCAACAGAAAATTGATTGCATTTTTATGTTTAGTTTCCTTTCGATTAATATTTTCGCTCAACTCTTAAACCACTTATAAATAGCGTTTGTATTATGTCTTCAGAAACACGTGAATAGTATTTTCGGCGAAATTTTTCCTCAGATATCGTCAAAAAGTTTCTAATGAATTGTGTGAAAGGTGTTTGTGATGTGATGTGCAATGCGTTGTGTCGTCGGGTAGTGTCGAGGAAAGTGAGCGCCAGTTTGGCGAAAGTAGTCGAACACAAATCTATTATGAAGTCTCGACTCGAGACTACTTTCGAGCAATAATTTCTCGAAAATTTTTAGAGAAGGAAAAAAAGATTAATTTGTGTGGAGACGAGAGAAAGACTTATTTCGTCCAAATGGGGAGAACAGAGTCGTCGGACAGGTATGAGACTCATGAGTGCTATGAGTGAGTGCTTCGGACCGATGATAGACTGCAAAACCAGTTTTTTAGTTGATTTTCTAGTCTAGGAATTCGATAATCGAGTGATTGTTTCGTCCGATTCGTTGCCTCTCGAGACGAGTCGGAGAGACTGACTCTGACTCTGAGACCGGTGTGAGTCGAGTGTGAGCCCAATGTAGGTGTGAAACAGAGAGAAGCAGATCAGAGAATCGGAATTTTTTGCATCTCTCAATATATTCAAGGATATAATCCAAAGGTGAACAGCCCTGAGCACTGATCCCAGCACTCGCGCCAGAGCTGAGCCCATCACAACTTAATATATTCTCAATTCTGTCCCGGATTTTCAACCGATTTTATATACGAGTATATATATAGACGACTCGATCGACAGTTGAATCGTTGCGATCGCCACAGCTTTCCATTTTCGGCGGACACCTCAGGCTATTCGTGGTATGAGTGGAATGGAGTGATGCACAGCCAGAGTCAGTGCCACCAGAGCTCAGACCAGTGCCAGCGCTCTGCCGTTTGCGCTTTGGCGGCACCCCTTATAACACACCATTCAAAAGCAAATATTATCCTTGAAATAAATGTTCGGCCATAGGATAGGAGAGGGATTCGAGAGAGGGAGAGAAGAACAGAGGCAAAGACAAGAGTAATGCCATTCTGCCCTAAACATGTGAATTCTTGTGCCTTTCAATGGGCAAAGTGGAGAGAGAGAGAGAGAGAGAGAGAGAGAGAGATAGAGAGAGAGAGAGAGAGAGAGAGAGAGAGAGAGACCTTATGGTCAGCAAATACTTGAAATTTGGAGTTCAATCCTTTCCAATGAAACCAAGCTTAAGATAATTTATACGAATTTAATGACAAATTACTAAGAAATATGAGACCAACGAACGATTGGATTAAGAGTTGAAAACTTGGAAGTTTGAGCTCAAAGGAAAGAATACGAGTTGTGAACAATTGAAAAGAGCAACTCCTCGAGGACCAGGAGCACTGGCAGGCCATTGAGAGCTAACATTCTTGAGTTCTTGCTAATAGCGTTATCTGCATTCCTAGGGCTGGTCAGTAGTAAAGGAGAGAACATTGATGTAGTTATGGTCAATGCGATGGTCACTGGTCAGTGCCGTCCCCCACACCTCAGACCTCTTTCCTCGTCAGCGATTCTAAATATATCGATACTATTGAGCACTTGTTGTTTGTCTTTACTTTCCTTTACTGGCCTTTACTCTCACTTAACTATTGGTCATTCACTGTCAGCAAACTCTGGACCAAAACCGCCCTCAATATAACCCAATAAATGTCTATATATGTGTAGATTGGGTTATCCCGGATGATCCGGTCAATGGTGTGCTGAGTGCACACCACAGCAAACCCTATATAAGTCTAGTGTCCACTATTGAGATCACATTTTGTCCATTCGTGTCGTTCATTCGCACAAACGTCTTGTCATTTGGTTAAACAATGGCTAACTTTCAAGTAGTTCGTTGTCAGTGTCGCCAACCGTCCACTCCGACGAGCCATCCGTCCCGTTGGCGCCAACAAACCAGGTAAGAGTCAATACCATAGATGCCGTATATGCCAAAGAGTGCTGTCTTTCTGGCCTGGCCTGACCTGACCATAACGATAATAAGGCTATTGACACGATAAGACTAGATGCTAGATGATGGCCGTAATGGGTTGATCATCTTGATCATTTTGCCAATTTAGTGAGTGATGTGAACCTGTTTTGCGGTGCAATGACTCAAATGGCCACTAAGTAGAGGCAATGGCATCGCAAGCCATCGCCAGCTAAGGCGAGACTAGCCCTCAGCCCTCAGCCATAGTCTTTAGTCCTGCCAGTGGTGGTGCACTTCTTCTTTGTATTGCTCAGCTATTCTTCAGAAGTAGAGTTTGCAGAGGCAGTGCACAGCCTCACACACAGGCACAGAGCCAGAGACACAGCCAGAGCCAGGACAGGCCAGAAACCGGTTGTTGGGCACGAAATTCCCATACTCTCGTCGAGGGATCAGTTGTGGGCACCAATCAGTGCGCCAGCGCTCCACAAAAACTCGTTGTAAGTGAACGTTACCTCAAAAGCAGTGCCAGAGAGGACAGAGAGGCAAACAGTGGATGTGGTGGTCGCACACCACTCAGTCCGGAGCCGCTCTCAGCCACAGACCTGTCTCTTAATGTTTGAGAAGCGCTTCAATCGCTCGACTGTTTGGTTGAAAACTTTTTCTCTGACTTTGGCTCCAATGCTATGCAGTGTTGGTTGCGATCGACTCATGCCTTCACACAACTCAGACACGACTCACACAACTGTACAGTCAGTAGTGGTGGGACTGCAGGACTGCACCACAGCTCCAGTCAGTGCAGAGCTGTTCACTCCTGTGCTGAGCGCTCCGATCACTAGTGCCACCAAACTGTGCCTCAAAACTAACTTTTTGTCACTTATTTATATCCAATACTTTTCATACAATTTCAAACACTTCTCGCTTTCCGACGACAACCTGTTGTGTGTTGTGCAGTGCGGACCGACCGCCCGACCCGTGGATTATCGCCCGATTGGCTGTGCTTTGGATGATTGTGCCTCTAGTCCTGTTAAAACCAATTCATGACTAGATCCACACTCATCCATGGCTCCAATCGCCGCCATCATAGCAGTCACGGCCGACCACCGATAACCGCCATTGATATGACTGAATTGATTGATGAATTCAAATAAAGATAATTTGGCGCAAAGCAAAGGCACGGCATAGACAGCCACAGACACTGGTGTTGTCTCATTCAGAGCTAACATTGAGCCCAATGTTGGCCTCCATTCAGAGCAGACTGTCGTTAGTTAGAGGCCTATCACTGCTATCCCTATCCCTCACACACCACACACTTATCGCACATTTGCGTCGATCAACCCTTTGAACGCCAGTTAGCGTTGCAGTGAAGGTCTCGGCCGACACTAACCCAACATAACCTGAGCCTCACTACTGGCCCACTTAGGCCCAGGTGTTGGGCGACCCTTACCACCAAAGCAAGCCATAGCTGGGGCTCAGGCAGACAATCACTAATAGGCACACCATTAGCACCATTGGTATCACTCGCTCTGTACTCGCGATCAAACAGTTTTCCGAATCGAATCAATTTGATTGGACGGCCGATAGTCAGGTGCTGTGCGATCAGGTCTGATAGCTCTGTCATTGAACCGCTTTGTGAGCTCACCCGGTGAATGGTGCCCGGTCGATGTGCGACACCACACGTGATTCATCACCGGGTAAACATTCATCCGGGCCGGTCCACTCGTCTCGTCCAACTCGCTCAGACCGGCCGTCCCGCGCCGCCTGACCACCGATGTCTGCTCAACGGTGACATCTGGTGGCCGCCAAGAGTAGCACTAAAAGTTTGAAAAGTTGCATGATGGCCTAGTTGCCAATATGGCTCATTCTAAAGAACTAAGTAATGTTAGTTGCTTGGTAGTTAGTTGACGCGTGACCGGTATTAAATTCAAAATATGCATAATGTCACATGTCAATGTCAATGTCACATTATTAATGTGGACCATTTGAGCCCTGTATTGATTTAGATTACAAGTGATGGCAAACCCGATAGACTTGTGTCTGATGTGCGCTCAGATCAGGGCTAAGATCTATGTATTGAAGAAGTGGTTCGAAGAAAATAAATTCCTATTGCAATGCATTGAACACAAAGAGATCGAACAGAAATGGATTGGTTTTCATCTGAATTTCATAATTAAGTCATCGAATGATATAATCGATTGTATGAATAAAGTGGAGAATTCTCTTCTAAAGATTGATAAAATGAATCCCAATTATCAGAAATTGATCGAAAGTGAGATCAAGTTCTTTACCGAGGAGTACACCCAATCGATTAAACCACGTCTGGACAGCATAAAGGCGGCCGAAGAGAGTCACGTCAACAAAACGTTTCAAACTTACGATCTGACGGAATACCAGAAACTGGACATTTCGATGGCCAACAACCAGAACCTAATCAAAGAGATAGTCGAATGCATTGAAAGCGGCCGCGAGAAAGTGGTCCGCATTGAGGCCAACACCAAAAGCGCTCTGATGCAAGTGAAGACCGGTCGCAGAAGAATACAGAGGACGCGAACAGTCCAGACCCGCATCAATCGGTGCCAATTGGTTGTGATTGGCGTTTGCTTCGGCTTCGTTATCATCGCTGTTGTAGTCTTAGTTCTAGTCTTAAAGTTTTTGTTTGAATTGTTTTGATAGATATTCTGAGTCTATTTTAATTTTGAATCTGTAATTGCTATCTAATCAAATAAATATGTGCCCAAAACGAATATAAATTCACAAAGAGTTCTATTTTTAACAAAATGGTATTATCAAAGTGACCTGGTTAGATACTCTGATGAATAGATGAATAGATTTGAGTTTAGCCAGTGAGTTGATGATGCCATGTCTCAATTATTTTATGTGATTTCAATTTATCAAATTAATGTATCACTAGATTTATAGATAGAAGAATAAGTCAGACCAATACAAGTCTATACAAAAATAATTAAAAAGCGGCCAAAAATTGAAATGAAAAATATTTTTTTTTCGATCTCGAAGTTTAAACTGTTTAATGAATAATTGAATTGAAAGTCATGTCAAGTGTTTGTGTTGTCGTGAAATTTAAGCCCATCTTCGATGCTCGGAAGTGAGTCCGATTTGTACTTGTTGATGACCGGTTCGTTCTCGAGGTCGTCATACACATCGTCCTTAATTTTGGACATCGTGTTCTCCATTATCACCGGCTGTTTCTGTGGTTTCCTTCGAATGAAATCAATTGATTTTCCCGCCTCTAACTTCTTATGTTTATTGCTCCGGTTGGGAATGCTGTCCATCTGTTGATTCTGCTTAAGACACGATAAGATGCAGATGATGATCACGAGAAGTAGGCCCAAGAGTGCGATTATCACTAGGATTGTCGTCAATAAAGAGCTGTCACTATTCGGGTCCATTCAGTCAAAGTGAGCCAAAGTTTTGTATGGAAGGGAAAATAATTGGAAATCGTTTTTAAAATGACTTAATTTAAAGGCAAACGAATTATTAATTGAATGCTTTTTAAAACTAT
Organism: Hemileius initialis; assembly: GCA_033995645.1. Lineage (NCBI taxonomy): Eukaryota > Metazoa > Arthropoda > Arachnida > Sarcoptiformes > Hemileiidae > Hemileius > Hemileius initialis. Next base: position 2,674 of record JAUJYQ010000168.1, on the reverse strand, counting down.
ACGAAAGGAGAGGTAAGACTTGTCACCAGATTTAAATTGTTTAGTGAAATACAATTTACAACGACTTTAAACGGCTATTAATTTTGATTGTCATTTGGTATTTAGTAAAATACTATTTACTATTTAGTGAGACATCAGTCAAATCGCGTGCTATTTGTCGGTCGCCACTGATTCGTGACTCAAACACATTGAAACCGTATTTGATTAAAAACCACATCAAAGAGTAGATTAAAAGTTTCCAATAGAAATCCATTAAACTGGAACTAAAATAGAGGACCCGAGCGGACCATACCTGGAGCCAAACCCAAACTTGCAATTCTTAGAACAGTCATGTTTTTCGCCTGAAACTGACAACAATTCCAATCGGAAGAGCACTTTCACCACTAAGTGTTTCCCAGAACTGAGAACCGCTATAAATGGTAACACGTTTTTGATTCATAACTAGAAATCCGGCGAATAAGTGGTGCAATAAAAGTGTGCCAAAGAGTTGAATTGAGCTTGGTAACATAGTAACACATTCCATCTAATCTATGTAATCGAATTCCTCAACACCAGAATCACGTCGAGAGCTGAAAATTGGTTATTCGTCGGAATCGAGAATATTTGAGCGCAAACCGAACTGAGTGTCAAATATTAGGTTTGGCCACAAATGAATGAACCAATAGTTTAATAGCAGTCGTGTTTGAATGTGTGACTCAAATAAATGTCATTTTTGTCTCCGCTCTCGAAATCAATTGTGTATTCAAGTCATTCAATCGCGACATTCATTGCGATCACGAAAAGCGACACTTTTTATGAGCTAAATGGTAGCGAATCGAGAGCACCAATAAAGCAAAATGCAATTGTCGTTTGTGCCAAATCACATCACACCAGGGATGGGCACTCGGCTCACCTGCCACTGCCACTCGTCAGCCAGACTCTTGACTTATGACCACAGTTCTGACGCCGTTCATTGGCCAAAACAGTGTTTGATAGATGAATGTCGAGTCGGTGTCAATCAAATGAGACAACGATTGTTCACATTTTTAAGTATTTCTTATTAATCTCAATGAGTTTAATATTTAAGACTAAGTCCTCAGTCATTACACTCTTATATAACAGAAGAGATTTTTGGGTCCATTTATAGAGGATTTATCGGATTGTTGTCATAGTTTTGTTTGTCATCTGGTCTTTAATTAATCGAAATTAATAAATATAACACTAAATAATTGGAAAAAAAAATTTAAAACAAATGAACAGTGAGTCGATTGGGAGACAAGAAATCCAGTTTTAAATTAATTGACCCGACAGTCGATTTCGAGTCGTTTGTGGGAAAGGGATATACAAAGAGTTTTCGGGTCTCGTATCGAATGAGATAATTGATACCACATTTAAGTATTTAATCAAAACATCATTTTGTCTGTCATTTACGACCAAATAAGAAGCGAAAGACACGAATCCGGAGCAGAGACCAAGAGTTTGGTTCGCGTTCCGTCGATGTCTTATTTTTATGTGTTGTAATGTCTTGTCTAACCGTTTGAATCAATTGGAATCATTCAGAAATGACAATCAAGTCTTATATTATAAAAATTAGAGAATTAAAAAAATGAAATGCACTTGATCAAGTAAAAGCACTGCACAATTATCTGATTTGTTTTTGTTTGTAATGTTCTCACTTAAATTAAGTAAAGTTAGCGATCAATTAAATGTTTTAAAAACAAAACTCAAACATAATAATGTTTAATATTTAATATATGTCAATAATTTAAAAACTAGCATGCTAAAATTCTTTAAATTTTATGGTAACTGTTATTTCTGGAACTGAAATAAGCAGCTAAGTTAAGAAATGATAAAATGAGAGATACGACTCATTTCGAGAGATTATTTCGGGGTTTCGTCGCCGGAAAAACGTTTAAAAAAAGACAAAACAAAAAGAAAATTGAACGAAATCTATGTTTAAATTCATTGAACAAACAAATTAAGTTTTTTTCTTTTTCATTAGAATATAAATCTCACGTTAATTATACACTAAATTTGATTTGAGTACCAAAAAGAATGATTTTGCTGATAGTGGAGACAATTTGGGGGTCAGAGGGGCCGGTCGTGGGCTGAGAGGGACTCATGACTCAAATAGACAAATAGGTTATATAAGAGTGGTCGCCCAACTTGGAACTTTTGCTCAAATTATAAATCACTGATCGAGTGATACAGTAGGTGTGAATCAGGATATTTTTGGTGCAAAACATTTGAACCAAACATTACAACAAAATTTTAAAACAAGATTATACCGAATAAAATCACTAATCGATCGAATTTATTAAATAAAGAAATAATGGATTTCTTCCTCAAAACTCAGTGACAAAATAAAATCATAGAATCAGTTGATAAGTCAATCAATAAATTAGAGGCAATATTGGAGGAATTGTGTTCACACACTTATGTAACACTAGAGATGAGACAGATGTTCGCTCATTAAGACTTAGTTTTCATTTTATAAATCGTTATTATTGTCCAAAAATTGTCTGATTATATGTAATAATAGATCGAATCGATATCATTAGATGTCAATTAAGATCAAAATTAAAACGGCTTCAGGTTTTGATTTACTTCTAAATTATCGATTTTACAAAAGAAGTGATGCCTTTCGCCCAAAAAAGAACAAGAAGTCTATCGAAATATCGCAAATCAAGTGCTA
>JAUJYQ010000167.1:0-10184 GCA_033995645.1 Hemileius initialis | reverse complement strand
GATACTTCAAGACTCTAAAGCTGAAGACTCTGAGGTTGCAGTGATTAAAGTTATGGATGAACCGCCTGAAGAACCATTGATAGGCGAACTAATCTCATCACAAGAATCTAAAGTTGAAGCTGAAGAACCTGAGGATGAAATGGTAAAAGTTAGTGACCAACCGTCTGAAGAGGCAATTATAAGTGAACTAATCACACCTCAAGAATCTAAAGTTGAAGCTGAAGAACCTGAGGTTGAAGTGATTGAAGTTAGTGATGAAGACGATAAGAAGAGCGAACAAGTTATCGTTAAAAATGAAACGATCGAAGAGACAGTGGTCGAGAAAACTACACCCATTGAAACAATACCTCCAGAAGTTGAAGTGAGTGAAGAAAAAGAAACAGTAGCTGAAGACAAACCTAAAGTGATGCAAATCGATGACAACGATTCGGAGATAGAGACCAAAGACACAGAAAAGATAAGCAAAACAACAATAAAGGAAGAAAAGAAACAAAAGATTAAACGAGAAATTGTGACCACAGAAACAGTCGAACCGGTGCTCCGCAGACCGACCAGAAGTCGAGCCAAACCACAAACTAAAGATAAAACTGAAGAAACAATTGCTTTGAAGCCTACAAAAAAAGGGAAAACGAATAAACAAGATATGGCTCTGAATGAACCAATCGATCAACAGTTACCTAAAAGAAGAACCAGAGCTGCTGTCCATCGAGAAATGCCGGTGATTGAAGTCAAAGAAACAGTTAAGAGGGGAAAAGCAAAAGACAAACCAGAAGTTGTCGCCAAAAAGAGTAAACAAGAAGTGGTCCAAAGTCAAGCTATTGCGGAGCCGGTGGTCGGTAGGGGAAAGAGAACCAAGTCTAAGGACGTTGAGGTCCAAGTGGCCGAAGTCAAAGAGAAAAAACCGAAAGCTAAGAGCAATAGAAAAACAAAAGAAAATACAGAAATTGAGACCAAAAAACGCAAACTAGAGGTCACACAAACTAAGCCGACGGACGAGCCGGTGGTCACCAGAAGAGACAGAACTAAGACAAAAGCCACAAAAGAGATGGCCGTTGAGCCGAAGGTCAGTAAGAAGGCTGGAAAACAGACACCGAAAGGCAAAAGTAATACCAAGAAGAGAGCCGAGAAGAAGGAGCCGGCGGCGATCAGATCTACCAGGAGTACGGCCAGAAGATAACTTTGATCTTGTATTTTATAAATCAGTTTTTTCATCACCTTTTAAATCAGTTCTTAAGAGTCAGGAGAGAAGTCCAGTTCGGCTGACGTCTGGTCTTCGCTCGTTATATAAGTATAATCTTCTTTAATTGAAAGACATTTCATATTCAAAATTAAACATTCATTTAATCCGGTTATTCGAGTGCGACATTTGGTTCGAGTGCTGTGCTCGACATGTGCTCAGCACAAACACAACTTATTGCTTATGGAAATACATTTTTTTTCTCGCCTCTGATTCCGAGTTTTTTTATTTTTTGTCATTTGCAGACACTATTCAGAAAACGATAGACGAGTCAAACGTTTAATATGCCGTTTCAGTGCAGTTGTCCTCAATTCTTTTCTCGGGTAATTTACCTAGATTTGGCATTTTGCACATTTTCTGCATAGCTAAGTAGACATGTTCAAGGTGAAGCACTTAATTTCACAATCCAAGTTTGATTCAAGTTTTCCATCGACAAACGCAATAAATTAAAATTAAATTGCTCACAACAGTTGGCCTTGAATTTAATGGACAACATTTGAAAGTGCACCTGGTCATTGTTCATACAATAGAGCGATAGCCTGCAAACTTCGTTCTCCCATCAGAGCTATGTTTAGAACCGACGATCAGATTGTATGTAATTTAATGTAAATTACAGTAATCTTTGGGAACATTACTCTATTGTATAAATTAATGGAAACTTAGCTCAACTATAGAAGTGAGCTCTCGTTTGGACACGACATGCAAACAACGCCTATCTCTCCCTCTCCTCTGAGAGAAGTCCAACTGTTCTCCAATAGTGAAGTGAATTAAGCGACTGATTCACTGCATCCCTGCAAACACATTCACAGCACCCGTTATAGCAGGGAATGACTCACTCGCTGCCAAATCGGACGCAATTAGTGATCACTGTTTGGAACTTTGGATTGTTTTGGCCAAACATTTGACGTCTAATATCGTAGTCAACGATAAGTTTCAAAATTAAAAACTTGTTTTGGAGTGTTGTTGTGTTGGAGTAGTGCTGACTCGTCGAGAAGGCGAGTAATGAATACCGATTTGCCTTACCATTACCAGAGTGGGCACAGTCTGTGTGTCTGTTCTGTTCTGTGCTGTCTGTGCAGAGACCGCACTCACGACACGCACTCCGGGTCTGACTCCGACTGGCATTCAGGCGAGCGCTGAATATACACTGAATACAGAGGTTTTGAGTCGATATGAGTCGATCCATATTTTATTAGTTTTTATTGCCAGCGATGAGGCGTAATGTGAGCTGAGCTGTGCCGGAGTCGGAGTGAGTTCCAGTGTCTGAGTGCCGGGTCCTCTGCTCTTCACTGAGTTTTCGCTCTATGTTAAGCTATTTTTAACAATTATAGCTGTATTTGGCGCAAACTCTATGACATTTGGCTGAAGAATATTCTGTGCGCTAGACTTTGCAAACTCCACACTCCTGTGCTGTTCCTGTGCTGTGCTGTGCTCCGACTGTAGCCGAACGAGCGAGACATGAAAATCAGACGAAGCGCTCAGGCATTGAAGGCATTGCTGTAGTGAGAGTGAAAACGAGAGGAACTCCGCTCTCAACTGCATCGAGGATAAGGACAGCACATATTCGTCGGTTCGCTCTGCTCTGTGTCGGCCCTCATCACTGATTCACCAAAATGGTAAGTCTATCCACAGACGATAACTTTCACCTATGGAACACCACTTTCACCTAATGTCTTCTCCATCTTTGCATAGGGCAAAACAGCAGAGGAAAGGAAGAAGGAGAAGAAGGACAACCTGGATGACCTCAAACAGGAGGTCTCCATGGATGAGCACAAGATCACTCTGGAGGAGTTGTACGCCCGGCTCAAGGCTGACCCCGAGAACGGACTGACCAGCGCACAGGCCAAAGCTGTTCTGGAAAGAGATGGACCCAACTCTCTGACGCCTCCCAAACAGACCCCGGAATGGATCAAGTTTTGCAAACAACTGTTCGGCGGTTTTGCACTTCTGCTGTGGATCGGAGCCATTCTTTGTTTCCTAGCATATGGTATCCAAGCGTCCAGTTTCGAAGAGCCGCAACCCGATAATGTATGACACGTGTGACTGACCACTGACCGCAACTAACGTTTGTCTCTGCAATAGCTATACCTCGGCATTGTGTTGGCCGCCGTCGTGATTATCACCGGTTGCTTCAGCTACTACCAGGAGGCCAAATCATCGGCAATCATGGAGTCATTCAAGAATCTGGTGCCGCAGTTCGCCACAATTGTAAGGGACGGCCAGAAGCACACGATTACGGCCGAGGAAGTAGTTGTCGGTGATATCGTCGAAGTGAAGGGCGGCGACAGAATTCCGGCCGATATTCGAGTTATTAAAGGTAACTGTTCTGACATCGAATTGCATTCATATTTTATTACCCTCGATGTCTCTTATGACAGCTCACGGATGCAAAGTAGACAATTCGTCGCTAACCGGCGAATCCGAACCCCAGACCCGTTCCCACGATCTCTCCAGCGACAACCCCCTCGAGACCCGAAACCTGGCCTTCTTCTCGACCAATTGCGTTGAGGGCGCCGCCACTGGGATTGTGATAAACACCGGCGACAGAACCATTATGGGCCGCATTGCCAACCTGGCATCTGGTCTGGCGATGGGAGAAACGCCGATCGCCCGAGAGATCGAGCACTTCATTCACATCATCACTGGTGTCGCCGTCTTTCTGGGCATCACATTCTTCGTCATTGCATTCGTATTGGGTTACCACTGGTTGGATGCCGTCATCTTCCTTATTGGCATCATTGTGGCCAATGTTCCTGAAGGTTTGTCATTTGACGAGCATACAAAGTGACATGCAATTAACTTGATCAAACACAGGTCTCTTGGCTACTGTCACTGTATGTTTGACTCTGACTGCCAAACGAATGGCGTCAAAGAACTGTTTAGTGAAGAACTTGGAGGCCGTGGAGACATTAGGCTCGACGTCAACCATTTGCAGCGATAAGACCGGAACACTGACACAAAACCGGATGACTGTGGCTCACATGTGGTTCGATAATCATATCATTGAGGCGGACACCACTGAAGATCAATCGGGCGTTCAGTACGACAAGAGCTCTCACGGCTGGAAGGCGTTGAGTCGGGCCTGTTGTCTGTGCAGTCGCGCCGAGTTCAAGGGTGGACAGGACAATGTGCCCATTCTTAAGCGGTGAGTCACTGAGTGGCGATTGACGTACAGTTCTGTTGCAATTTGCATCTTGGCATCTGTCCAGTGAATGCGCCGGCGATGCTTCCGAGTCAGCCATTCTCAAGTGTATGGAAATAGCGATCGGAAATGTGACCGCTTTGAGGAAACGAAACTCGAAAGTGTGCGAAATCCCGTTCAACTCGACCAACAAATACCATGTGACCATTCACGAGACCGAGGACCCCAACGACCCGTCATATCTGCTTTGCATGAAGGGCGCGCCCGAACGCATCCTCGACCGCTGCGGCACTATATTCATCAACGGCGAGGAGAAGATATTGGACGAGGATATGAAGGACGCGTTCAATGCCGCGTACCTCGAGTTGGGAGGTCTGGGCGAGCGTGTGATCGGGATGTGTGACTTCAGACTGCCAGCTGACAAATACCCGCCCGGCTATCCATTCGACGCCGACGAGGCCAACTTCCCTCTTAGTAACCTCCGCTTCTTAGGCCTAGTCTCTATGATCGACCCGCCGAGAGCTGCTGTTCCGGACGCTGTGGCCAAATGCCGAAGCGCCGGAATCAAAGTGATCATGGTGACCGGCGACCATCCCATCACGGCCAAGGCCATCGCCAAAGCTGTCGGCATTATATCAGAAGGTAAGAGACAATGGCTTATCACTGATTACATGTATCTCGAAGTGCACTGTCCAGGGTTTTATTGCCCGCTTCGGTGCAATCCCTTATCGCCTACCCGTACCGCACATTCCGTTCCTCAAACACCACACTATTTATGCAATAACTTTGAGGAAGTTTTTTGCCGCTGTTTGAAAAACAATCTAGTTATTTTGACTCGATAAAAAAAGTTTGCAAGGTGTACAAAGTTTAGCTGTAATGGTGCAGTGGTGCAAGGTGAAGCCAGCCTTGGCTCTTGGACCGTTTTTATGGAGGGTTTCTGTTTGATTAAAAGACATTACTCCGATAACTCTTATTTCACATGAAATTCATTATTCATTACATAATAATAAAAACTAAACGTATTTTTATATAAATTACACTATTTTTGTGCAAATATTGTTATTATTATTATATGAGGATATCCTTCGGCACTGTTCTCCACTGAACGCCACTTTTTCCAGTGTTGTCTCTGATCCCAGTCTTGCCATTGTTTTCATTGGCCATTTCGATCAATTATTTAATCTAAAGCTGGCTTTTATTTGACTATCAGTCGTGTCGATTGCCACCTGAATTAGCAAGATAAACCAGGCCAAATAACGATGTCGTATTGCGCAACGATTGTTGACTGGCTGCACATCTCTGACTCTATTGATTGACTGCCGTGAAAATGTTTTATATGGAATAATTGCTAGTTTATTGTTTTTTGGAGAGCATTAATTAATTAGATGATAAGAGGCATTGCGAAGCATTTTGCGATTGTCATCCAAGCCAAGACACCATGATCAAATGATAAGTTGACAAATTAACTGAAGACCTGCAGCCAAACGCGTTTTAGGTTACGTCAGACACACATAACGCCAATTATAGTGTAATTAAAGTGACTCTAAGTCTAATATTAGGTTAGATTCGACTCTAGTCTAGAAATTAATTGGCGAACGCTATGCCAACCAGTGTCGGGTGGCATCAACGACCCGGGACAGTGCCGTGTTCTGTGTCCAAGTGGTGCATGGCCAATTGGCGTGCACGGCTCAATTGGCTCGACTCATCTGAACGGCACGATAACGGCGCGGCCAATCAGATGTGTGTCGAGTGTTGTGCCATCGAAAGCGATAGTAAAGCCAATGATATCATTAAAATTGAGCCCAAACTTCGAGGTATAATGCGATCGCTTATGCAGTTCGCACACAATTCATAATTAATCGATTTGCGCGTACAATACTCGCCAATACTGTTCATACATATCGCACACACATTATCTGAGTTTATATGAAGAGAAAAGTAATTTAATCAGAATTTACGGAATTATTTTTGGCATTAAATGACACTAAAATTCTTAATGGAATACATTTTTCGTGATATAAAATCCCATTTGAATAACATTTTGTGAGCTCTGAGTTCTCACTGTTTATGCGATCGGCAAACAAGAAGTCATTTTAGGCTCAGTTTTGAATAGAAATTCTATTTAATTAATAGCAAAACTCAATGTTTTTAATGCATTTAGTTTTTCGACCAGAGATGTCCAAAGGGGTAGATGTCGAGGACAATCATTGCGCAAACATCAATAGTTATAAGGTGTGGCTTAATGTCAAATTATCAAGGCAATTATGGCACAGGCGACTGTGCAAGATGCACAATATCAAATAAATGAGCTAATTCATATTCATTGCGTTCAATTGCATTATTAATAGTTAGACAAATGGTACGATAATTCATTTTGCCTTGAACATTCAGCTATTCTCTGCTATAGTTTATTGGGATTAAGGATAAAAACTGATTTCTAGTCTACGCCCTCATTATTTGAGGCAAACACAAGTTGTTAAATAGCGGGCTCAATAAGGCTTAGGTCAACTTAGCTTGCTAACTGGTCTGTCGCGATCGATGGACTGTCCTCACGGCTCGCCACACAAAACGGAAAGCCATGCACTACACGACACAAAATGCAATTTCCATTCTCATCCAATATCGCAATTGAATCTGATTTGCGAATCAATTTCTTTGAAAGGCACGGAAACCGTTGAAGACATCGCTCTCAGACTAAACATACCGATCGAAGACGTGAATCCTCGCGACGCTAAGGCCGCTGTCATTCACGGCCAGGAACTAAAGGACATGAACGGCGATCAGTTGGACGAACTGCTTCGATACCACACCGAGATTGTGTTCGCCCGGACGTCACCGCAACAGAAGCTGATTATTGTCGAGGGCTGTCAACGACAGGGCGCTATCGTTGCCGTCACCGGCGATGGTGTCAACGACTCGCCCGCTCTAAAGAAGGCCGACATCGGAGTGGCTATGGGTATAGCGGGCAGTGATGTCTCGAAACAGGCGGCCGACATGATTCTGCTCGACGACAACTTCGCTTCAATTGTCACCGGCGTCGAAGAGGGTCGACTCATATTCGACAACCTGAAGAAGTCGATCGCATACACACTGACCAGTAATATACCGGAGATCTCGCCCTTCCTCTTCTTCATTATATTCAATGTTCCGTTACCTCTGGGAACGGTTACCATTCTGTGCATTGATCTGGGCACTGATATGGTGCCCGCCATCTCATTGGCCTACGAACAGGTCAGTACCAACTCTTCACCACTTAGCTTGGCTAACTATAGCAATCATCTAGCAATTAGTGTATTACATCAAGTGTATTTTTGAGAAATAATTCATATAGAAGCTAGACACTTTCTGTGTCAGCATCTATACTGTGACAGCAAACAAAAAGACGAGCAATATCTTGTTATTAGTGCCAAATCAGTGGGTTTGCTGTCGTGTGATGTGGTCCGCAATAACCCGGTTGACAGTCGATGAGACAAAGCATTCCCATTAAGCCCAGGCCTCGAGCGACTCAATTAATATTGAATATGTCTTCTATTATTTGCGATTCATATGCAAATGACATAAACCTATTCAGACATTCAATTATTGCACAAAATTAAGCCTAAAATTAGTAGTAAATCGCAGAGAAGTGTTGAGTCGGAGGTATTGTGCGCTGAGTGGAGAGATCGGTGCCAATAGCTGGCAGTCGGCCAAAGCATCTCTTATCTAGCTATAAGTCTCCAGATATAAATCAACTTACCATTGCTAGTATAAATTTAAAATTGCTAATTTTTTTTCTCAATGACAAAATGAATACAAGGCTGATCTTGTTACGAAATTGTTACGAAACAAAACTCTTTGTGGTTGTATACCATGGTTATCATTGTGCCGACTCGTCTTTTGCCTCGAGTGTTGTTTCCTTTTAGTTTTATTTTAGACGAGTTTCACATAACGTAATACAATACAACACATTTGTGCACACATCCAGGGCAAATTTAAATAACTCGATCTTATTTATTAGTTTGGAATTTGGTCGACGAGAGAAAGCGTTACAAACTTCTAGTTCCTTAAACAACCTCAGGGCCATTAAAAAATGTGTTTGAACATTCTTAGCACGATTCAGCGGCAAAATTAAGGCTTTTGACATTTACCAGAATAATTTTAGTATAGTGTTACCTTTTTAATCATGCACATTTAATTATCGCCAAATTTAATTAGTTTTTTACACTGGTTTAAAACTTTGAGACGTAAGGGAAAAACTTTGCCAAGAATCTCACTAATTCAGCTAGATTGTATCAGATTGACGCTATTAATACAGCACTTCCTTGTGTTTAGGCTTGGGATCGATACTTGCAATGCCCTGAGAGGTCATAAAGGGATTTAAATTTGAATATATTGTTTGCTATCTTTGCTATTATACAATCGTCTTCAAGAATAGGAATAAAAGACAATATATTTTATCATTAACTTAGTTTATTTAAATATTGGAGCAAGGCACAATGGAAATAGCACTTGGCCTTGTGGCAAATAGAATCATTATCTATCTACATAATTATAAAAGCGAGAAAATACAAGAGAATTTATGTTAATTTGTTATTTTTTTTAATGATAATTAGGTTTCGATCAAACAATTTACATATGAGTACAGTCGAAGTCACTAATTGTCTGTCTTTGTCTGACTATAGGCCGAAAGTGATATAATGAAACGCCAGCCCCGGAATCCACAGAAGGACAAACTGGTGAACGAGCGGCTCATATCTGTGTCGTACGGCCAGATCGGTATGATCCAGGCCGCGGCCGGCTTCTACGCCTACTTCGTCATCATGGCCGAGTACGGCTTCAGGTCTGACTACCTGTTCGGCCTGAGGAAGGACTGGGACTCCAAGGCTGTCAACGACCTGAGAGACTCCTACGGACAGGAATGGGTGAGTGATCGGGCGTTTCGTCCAGAATCGGGTGTTTGTAACGCGTGTCGTCCGCACTCCAGACATACAAAGCCAGGAAGCAGGTCGAGTACACGTGTCATACGGCCTTCTTCGTGTCCATTGTGGTGGTGCAGTGGGCGGACCTCATCATATGTAAAACCAGACGCAACTCTATCCTTCATCAGGGAATGAGGTGAGCCTTTCCGAAGTGGTCTGACCGTCGGCCACCTCGACTGACCAAGTACGATTGTCTTGCAGAAACCATGTGCTCAACTTTGGCCTCATCTTCGAGACCATTTTAGCAGCGTTTTTATCCTACTGTCCGGGAATGCCTGTACTTCTCAGATTATATCCATTAAAGTAAGTTATTATTCAATTTATTATTTAGCCATAATAAGCCGTGATGTGCCTTGCTCATCTAATATGCCATGAAATTGTTATCAAAACTGATCGAAGTGAGCTCGCCACTCGCCACTTTGCCAACAACATTAAGCCAAGGCATTTAATACCTATCCGGTCCGTTGAAGTGGTGGCCATAAACCAGGCAAATGGTGCGCAGCGATGACCACCACATGATAAGCAATTTAATAATCGTTTTGTATTCCGTACGAATCGCCGAAAAGTAGTCCCCCTCTAGACTCGAGTTCACATTCAGCGAGGAATAAATTTTTCATTCGAATAGAATTTTTTTTTCAATTCATTCGAGATTTTGAGCCAATATTTGAGTTAATCCGCAAAACATCGAACAGTTTTTTCAAATCCCTTTAGTTTGAAAAATCAGATTAAGTTATGAAATGAAAATTTTATCACTAAATCAGAGGCAATACTAATACCATTTGCAAGTAATCCACTTGTTTTTGGACCAGAGCTTTACCAAAAGAGCCATGCTAATACTAATTCCATA